>JAZHYW010028916.1:0-90287 GCA_037355805.1 Ixodes ricinus | reverse complement strand
ACGCTTGTAAGTACGGCACAGTTGGCTCACCTCCAGAGGCTATGGCCTTGTCGATGAAATCTGCCGACTCCTGGAAGAAGCGGTCGAGCTTGAAGCTGCTCAGGTCGAGCGCCTCCACGCCGTGAAACTCGATGCCCGAGCTCGTGTAGAAAGAGGGCGACGTGTTGATCAGGCAGTACATCCGATCCCGACCCATGGCGGCGTTGAGCACGTGCGTCACGCCCAGGCGACGAAGCAGGCCCGTGCACAGCGCCGTAGTCCTGCGGCCAACGAGCCGCAAAAAGGCACTGCTATAAACACGCGGCCATCAAAAAAAGAAAAAATGATTGATGATTGAAATTGTTCATTTAATAACTCGTGTTAAAGGAGCCGGGCACAATATTGGGGCGGGAATATTTCAGACTTTAAAGGAGCTTACGGCACAATAAAGCTTCTCATCGCTTTTCACCCGAGCGAAAAATGCTGAGTCACTGAGCTGTCGACGCATGCGCAGGGTCTAATATGCCACATAGCAGAGCAACAGCGCATGCTCAGAAGGCTTTCCCATCCCAGCAGACAAAAATGGCAGCGCGCAGATTGCGATTTCTTCAAAAATCTATACACCGTTCCCCATTACGCCTCTGCCACTGCCAACGCTACAATCCGATAAAGCCGTTCAGCCACCACCAGAAGTGCGTGGTCCCGGCACTCGTTGTCTTTGCGGGTTTTCTACAACCGGTTAAACAAATGACTCACAGAACAAAGCACAAGATCACGGCCTCTTGGCCTCCTGCAGTGAAACTTTGGAAAACTCTGGCGCCCTCATTTCGGGCAGTACTATAGTTCCTGCATAGTCTCCTGCGGGAGCCAGAGTTGCGCGTTCATCCCCGTAGCGCAGTCTTCCCTTCACGGCATGTTGATTTTGCTCCTCACGTGTCTGAATTCGGCAAAGAGCGTCGCAGCACGTCCGAGGCGCGTTGCGCGCTCTAAAACAGGGAAACATATGCCGGGGCGCGTGCAACGTCTACTTTCCTGCGCGAATGTTAGTCTCCTCCTCACGCGATCGGATCTCGGCGAATAGCGATGCAGGCACGTGGAAAACCGCTGCGCAACTCTGGCTCCCGTAGGGAGCGTATACGATGGGTTGTTCGTTTTCGGGTTTTATATTTTTTTACATTCGGGGGTAAAAATCGGGTGCTATTTTTCAAGCTGATAATCGGGGAGAAATCGGGTTTTTTGTGGAAACATTCCGAAATTCGGGTATTTTCGGGTTAAATTTACAAATGTACTAAGTAATACATTCGTTTTTTTTTTGTATCATGAGCTTTTTATTTTATTGTAGTATTCGAGTGTGGGAAATAATCGTCATCTTGTCATTCTCGAACGTTAAACTCCCCTTGGGGGAGAGCTTCGCTGGTCCGATTACCGTCGGTCGCTTCAGGCCCGGAAGCACCGCCCAGGGAATCCTCCTCTTCCTGAGGTGTCAACAAAAAACCAGGACCGTTTGAGGGACGGTCGTCTTCGATCAAATATTTCGCTATGGAATAAACCTGTTAAGTTTTTTCCGATCTGCTTACCCCGACTGACTGGCTCGGACGTTGTTCGTGAGAAAGGTAGACCGCCAGCGAGATGGCCATGCTACCCGAGAGACCAGGCTGGGCGTCGAGACCTAAGAGCGGTCGAAGGGGGATTGATAGTGCATTTCACAAGCTGCGTGCAGCAGGGCCGAAGCTACGTGGCGTGCCGAGACGGTTCCACCTGCACAGCGGGGGGACGGAAATGTCCTTCCGAGGCCCCAACGCCTATTGTCGCTTTTCTTCAGCCGGCCTCTGTAGAATGTCACGGTGAGTTAGGCGCGCTCGTTGGCCGGTTGGTTGAGAGCCGTGTAGTGTCCACAGTGCTGCACGCAGCTTGCGAAATGAACTATAGGTCACTGTTGTCCCGAGGTAGGGTAGCTAGCATGTGTGCACCGGAAAATCCGTGCGGAGTAAAAATAAATAAGTTGGTTATGTGGTTTTGGAATTCGGGGAGAAATCGGGTTTAACCCGATTCTCCTGAAACATGTTCGGGGTGTAAAAATCGGGTAAAATCGGGTTTTACCCGAAAACAGAACAACAGGACATCTATCGCAGTTTATTTGAATTTTACTTTATTTTTCGTGTGTAAGTGAGTGAGTGGTGTTTGCAATAGTGCGCTGTAGTGTGTGTGTAAAAAACACTCTAGGGCAGTTCGAGCTCACCTGACTGGGCCTCGGATTTACTTATGACACCTGTCACTGAGCTTTCACTTATTGTGCTGAAGAACGTAAAAACACCTTTCGAAGCCCAAAACCGGCTAGAATTAACACCGCAAGACAATCAAAACGTGCCAGATTCACAGCAGCACGGCTATGGTACGCCTCTCTTATCTCTGCGAGGTGACGTCAGAATTTATGGCGTCCCGACGCTTTTTTGATTATTTTGTTTTTGCGGAACGCGTGCAACGGCGTATTTTGGCTCACGCGTTTGGCGTCTTAGCTTTGACCTGTGCTTCGACGGCGATCGATGGTTTTTGTTTTGTTCTTCATTGTGGTATCGCGTCCCGCACCAGCAGCAGGCACGCGTCTTCTACGTGAGTGGCAGTTAGAGACGCTCAATGTTGCACTACCCAAAACAAGGCCTAACGAGTCCCTTTTTGCAGCGCCCCTGGGCAACGTGGGAGGCTCATTCAGTGTACATTATTGCGTTTAGCCGGTGATAGCGAACGTACAAAGGCCATGAGGGCCGTGACGAGGCACTTTTGTAGCTGCTTGCTTGCGTCCGTCAAATCGCAGCGTCGGTTACTGTACGACTTAAAGTGGCCGTGCAACGATATTGAGTAGGAATGTTTCTCACTCTACATTATAGCTTACTGGCCCTAGTGGGACCCAAGGATTATTGAACGCAACGACACTGACCAAGAAGCGCAATGGTCGCGGTCTAACTCGAAAGAAAAAACAGGACTTCCACTTTTAGTCCCTTCTTCACAAAATTTGATGACAAAACTGCAGAGACAATGGCATCAATGCCATCCCCGGGGCTGCGTCATCAAGTTTCAGGATCCCTTCAGTAACGATGTTGTAATTCTGACCAGTACAGTTTTCCCAAGCACTGCTCAGGCATTCGATTTTGGCTCGTGAGAATCAATGTCTCGACGTGCATTCCGGTAGTGGCTCGTGCCCAATCGCTCGGATGACGTGAACAGCCGAACCTTAACAGTGGGTGTAACCTCAGCGCGCGCCCTGTGATCTGTCAGCCCTAGAGCGTGAATGTCTTTAAAAAAATTAAAAAGTAAAAAGATTATTGGAAAAAAAAACGAGGTAGAGGTGTATTTTAGAGTATTTTAATCCCGTGAATCTGAATATCACGTTCGTTTTTCCTCAAGTTGTAACTAAACGCGAGAAAACACGCAAACACTCAGACCAGTTGTTGTGTCATATGCAGAACTTCCGGCCGCCAAGCGGGTGTCGCTCGCGTGGACAGCGCGTGCACATAGACCATTTTCTATATTACCCAAGCATCAAGAGGAATGCAGGGATTGGTGTTCCACGCGCCACACGCGCACGCCTTCCCCGTATAAAAGATTCGAAGTAAATAACCAAAATAAAGCGTTCACGAACGCGCGTGCAAGATACAATTTGTTTTAGGTTTTTGCTTTAGAAAATGTTCTACTGCTGAGGCCAGCACGTGCGGCGCGTGGAACACCAATCCCTTCATTCTCCTTGATGCTTGGGTAATATAGCAATAGGTCTATTGAAAACTTGCCGGATATGCTCCCCGCACTATACTTCGCATCAGCTTGGGTCCAGACGGCAGGCGATGCTGCAAGCGCGAGTCTCCGGGCTTTCAGCATCCCGCTAAGCACGCATCGCTCGTTCAGTGCAAGCACTGTTCTGGGCCACATGCTCGCGCTTGTAGCATCGGCTGCGTCTGGACCGAAGCTGAAACGAAGTATAAAACGAGTCGTGACGCCTTTTTATTACCTTTCTGAAAATGTCGAGAGCGCGCATACATAGTTTTGATAGGCGCTGAACACGCACCAGAGATGAGATTCCGGAAACTCTAGATACGACGCCACGCTCCGGGCAGCTAGGGGCTTTAACGGTAGATAATGAACTATTTTCTGCAGCCTGCATGCACCAAACTGAAAAAAATAATCTCCATATTCGTGATACTGGAGGCCAAAGAAAGCTGATTTAAGTGTTTTTGTTTTCTTTTTTTCGCAAGTACAGAACCGTTTTAGTTTCCCTTTAAAAACATTGGCGGCATATAATAGGCTCCAGATAAAGTGGCCTCTGGTTTTGGCTTCGAGTTGAGGAGGTAAACGGTGTTTGTTTTTATCAGATTTCTTCTGCGACTGCCATTGCACGGAGAAAAACAAAGTGTGTTCCAGAGGATTTCCTAAATGTCAAGAAATAAATCTAAGCTGTATTTATTTAAAAAATATTGTTGCATCGCGTCTTTAAAGTGAAGCGGAGCATAGTGGGACTTAGGGTGTATTCGCACGCAACACCACTGACCAAGAAGCTGGTTTGTCGCCGCGTAATTTTAAGGACAAAACCGGACGCTTTTATTCTGACTCCCTTTTGAAAACTTAATGAGAAAGTTTTAGGGATCGCATTGTTGGCCTCGTCAACAATGCACTCCACGGGATTTTGTCCTGAAGCTTTGCGAACCCCGCGGGTGGCGATTTTTCATTTTAAGACGGATCATATATTGAATGAACATGAGCACTGCATGAGCTTTCGATTTGAGCTTGTGACAATTGATACGTTTCACGAGAATTTTGGGTTAGTAATCAATACGACGAAGGCAAAACACAAACTGGGGACAGAGACACGCTCACGAAACATGTGTTTTGCTTTGTTCGTATTGTGTGAATCAATGCTTTGATACGCATTTGGCTCGTGGCTTGTGTCTCCAATAGCTGAGGGGATGGGAATAGCCGATCCTAACAATGTAGCAAAGTGTAAAACTCAGCGCTTTCCCTGTGCTCTTCCGATCCCAGTGCGTGGCTACGGCAAATACTGGCGGCCCACAAGCGATTCCCGAACACATGGTTGCTTGTTCTGGCTGCAAATTCAGGCAATTACCGCGCTCGTTCTTCTCGTTTTTTTTTTCTGACTGCTGTTGCATGGAGTAAAATAAGTAACATGTGTTTGACAGGTTGCGACATTTACTGAAAGTATAAAAATTGTTGCGTCGTACCTCTAACCTGACACTTCAGCCAATGCTTCAAGCGTGAAGGCAGGAGGCTCGCGGCTTTGAAAAGTTTTGCCACATAACGAGCGCTTGCGCTATTCTTGGAGAAAAGCTAGCTAGGAGCGCTACTGTTTCCCTCACTACAGAGCCGTATATTGTGAGAGTTCGGCCAATGGGTGGAGCAAAGGCCGCCGCCAGCGCCGAATATTTCCCCCGCGGTTAGAGCGTAAACCAAAAAGTGCGACAAGGCGTCGACCAGTGAGCAGACCTCGCCGTCACAGTATTGGAAACGACATTTAAAGCGTGAAATAGAGGCGCTATATCTCGCAGCAGCAATGATCGCAAGTACGCAGTTTGTTCTGGTTTGGAACGTGCGATCCTTTATTCTATTGTTGAATATGGACGTGACGAAAACCTCACATACGCCAAGTTTTCAGTCACATAGAGGTTGCACAAATTTAGTCTAGCGACGCTAAAAAGGCTTAAATTAGTGCAGTCTCATTTTTAGAGCTCACGACCACCGCTAGGGGCTGTTTCGGGGTCAGTGGTTGGCCACAAGATGCTCGCATATTCAAACCAATGAATGGCGACACTCTCCCAATACACGGCTCTGCCCCACCAAGCGCCAGTGTTTTAATTTTTTTATTATGTTTTAATTTCGATTAATTTTTAAAGTGCATAGAGGCTTAACATTGCACGTGCTTGCACCAGCAGAGGAAGTTGAAGTATCCTCACTTTGGGTTGTGAAAAATTTCCACAAGGCGGCGATACCCTGAGTTCAAGCCTCGAATACTCCGTTCACCCTTAAAGGGATGCTGGACCAAACATTTCAGTGTCTATAATAAGTGGCGTACGATCTTTCCACGATCCAGAAGCCGCCGGCGTGAGCGAGCACACGCAACGAAATTGACGTCATAATCCCCCATTCACGCTTAAGATGAGAGTGAAATCTGTGTTCTCCATGGAAAAGGAGAATAAAGACAAGCATTAAATCCCCACCGTGCGGTGTGGTGTAAAAGGTAAGCGATTAATTGGCGTAACAAGCAAGTAGCTTTCACTTTTGGAGATGAAAAACCTGTCTTTATTCTCCTTTGGCCCGAAACGCATACATTTCAATGTCATCTTAAGCGTGAATAAAAAACTATGGTGTCAATTTCGTTGCGTGTGTTCGCGCACGCAACGAGACGTGCGTGCGCATTTCAAGAACGGTGCCTTCGCTGCACTTCCATAGGAGTAAAGCGTTTTCTTTTTTTTTTACTTTTTCCTGAGGTAAATTCGCTCTTTGCAAATTTTACAAAACAAAAATGCACCATCTGTGGGCAACGCTGCACAAAATTGTAGCGCGATAGGTTAAGAAACCGAATTTTGCGGTCGATTTAAAGAGCCTGGCCGCTATTTGGGACACCCTGTAATTCATAGGAGGCAGATGCCAGTTGACGGGACAGCTCGCGCCACTTCGTGATCTGCTCGCAAAGAACCTCAGCGCGGTTATCCCTCGTGCAGAAAGACTGCAGTTCCCACGATACACGACGGCAGCAAATGAGTAATAAAACGGACTGTAACATCTGTCTATTCGTTCAAAGCAACATACTCGAGCTTGTAACTTAGGCTACGTTTGCTTATAAAGTAAATCAGACTATAAAAAGTAGCCACGTACAGCCATAACTGCGTGCTTTGCGATCAAGCACGTACTCTCACCGAGCGTTCTGAAAAGTATTTTCACACCTTCATAAACATCCTTTTTTCTTTATGACAAACGTTAAGTTGCTTGACATGCAGCTCGTGCTGATGACTATTTATGGATACTTCTTATAGTGACAGTGCCCATAGTATTTGCGAGAATAAGAGCGGCAAGGAAGGGGGAGGGGGGGCTGCCTGTTGTCCCGCCGCCAGCGCGAGCTTCCTGCCCTTGATAACGCATCGCCATCCCGTGAGCCCCGAGTGCGCACGCGCAGTCTGAGCACTACGGAACGCAACGCGTTATTGCTGGAGGCCATGGCATGCGCTACCGCAGAAGACTCGCATATGCGTAGTTCGTATACCTGAGGACCCATCGTACCGTATCGGGTGTGCAAAAACCGTTCCCTAAAACTCTCTGCTGTCTACATGTCCACATTACGGTACGCCGCCGGTAGACCTATCACTCAATTACCAAATACACCAAGGGGGATGCCGGGAATGTAGGTCTACGTGCAGCACGCGCTCACGTTCCCTCGTAAAAGATTCGAAGTAAATAACCTAAATAAGGTGTTGACGAACGGCGCGTGCAATATGTCGTTTGTTTAGGCTTTGCTTTAGAACAGTGACTGCTGCAAACGCCAGAACGTGCGGCGCGGATACCTAAATTTCCTGCATTCTCCGTGATGATTGGGTAATTTAGCAATAGCATGTTTTCCTTGACGTCATTATGCCCACCATTCTGTTGTGAGAAGCAGCTTGCGCGTGCCAAAAGCCAGCGTTTGATAGATTAATTTGGCACAATCAAACAGGTAGTGCACTGGGTACTATAGACTTCATCGCGGAACATGTAACAACAAAATGGCGGATTGACGTCGCCTGAAAACACACTAAAGGTTTATGGCGGTGTTTATTAAGCCTAACGTGGAGACTTGTAATCGTCTTCGCGTGGATGAACCAGTAGACCGTTGCATCTACAATGTACGTATCGGAGGAGCAACCGTACTCACCCATCACTGATGAAAATGTTGGGGTAGACCTCGTTGTAGGGATCTGTGGGCAGCTCGTAGTATCCGTTCGAGGGAGCCACCAAGATTCTGATGAGTTCCTCGATGGAACAGAGCTTCTTGGCTGGACGGGCCATCGACATGGAGAAGTACTTCGGGCTTCGCCACTCACGGTCACTGCATGTTGAAGAATAAACCGATTTGAAGTGTTACATGAAAGGCAACGTCGATATCTGTGAATGTTACTCTTGCAGAGTCTCGGTTACCGAAACGTTACCGTTTATGTAAGTGTTCGGATCACCACTTCTTCTATTTTTACTTTTACAGCTTCCGTCTTTTTCTCCCAACAATGTGATCCCCTTCTGATCGAACGAAGAATGCCAGGAGTCGTGTCCTCCATTTTTAAGGTAATCTTGAATGGGTTCAAAATGGCAATTATTTTTTTTTCTAATATCGAGAGATACATACTCAATAGATACTTTGCTAATGTGTTTTGGGGGATTATGTGGATATCTTATATAGTAATATGTGAATTTTTTATTTATATAATGAACAAATGAATATTTGCAGGTTTTTCTCATTTTTTTATGATGTTAATATTAACAAAGAGAGGACGAGAAAAAGAGACAGAGAAAGATAATAAACTTTATTTTGAATGTTAAAGGGACCATGAAACGCTTTTTCAACTTCTTCCTCCTTGGCGTTAAGGCTCAACTCAAAAGCGAAATAATAAATCACGTGGTCGTCACGTGCTTTTGGTGCACATGCTTCCACCGTGCTTTTACACACCATGGAACTTGTAATTCGCAAGTGATGGTAAGTGTCGTCCCAACACAGACTGGCCACGAACACGAATCCAAATGTTCGTCGACTGATTGATCGACTGACGAGCGCATAAGTGCGAGTGACGCAGTGCCCGTGTCCAATGCCTGGGCTGGCGTGCTTCGGTGCCTACGGTACCGCGGATGTATCACAGTGGACAAGGCGGAGAGCTGTCGAAGGAAAGCCAAAGATTCCGCTACATTTTAAAATTTTCGTACCGAAATGTAGGTCTTTGACTTTCTATCTTCTTTCTTTTGGCCCACTAAATGATATGCGTTTAGTAAAATACCAATATAAGATCATTAATCCCAGTCCAAAATTAATTTCATGGCCCTCTCCAGAGGGTGATACATGTGCACCGTGTACTTAGTTTGATAATAAAAAATAGCCAGAACGTTTGTTAATTTTTGCTTCAAATAGTGTTCTAAATAATAGGTTTGTTATCCCACAATTTATTTGTAACACAATTCTTTTTTTTTATTTCTCTGAAAACACTTTGAAAACACTATCTTTGAAAAAAGCCCTCGTATACTTCAATGTTATAGTAAGTACACGGAGAAAACGTATTACCCTGGAGCATTGTTAATGGAGGAGATTGAGATTGTAGTACACCGAAAATTTGGCCGAGTGGACTAAACATGGTTACGAAAAAACAGCAAGGTAAAAGCGACGATGTATAGAGAAGTTTTTAATCATGAGGAAGATACACAGAAAGGGGGACGGACAACGAAGTCCGTCCCCCCTTTCTGTGTATCTTTCTCATGTTTAATTACTGTTGCCAACACGCTCGTTTTGTACTTAATATAGAGAGGTGCTCAGAGAGGGAGCGCTGACTGCCAACGGCTTCTTTTACGTAGCGACGCCCCTTGGCGTGGTCACACCAAAAACAAATTCATAATATCACACGATCATCACGTCTTGGTAGTCGTAACATGCGTCGATAATGGGATTTGACGTCTTCTGTGCTTGGTGTGAACGTGCCGATGGGCATTACTTCCAAAATAAACAGTCGACATTTAGTGCTCCGTCTGTGCGCTGTTAAGTTCAGGCGGGGAATCGACGACTTGGACACGCTGGCGTGGCTCTGGTAAGATTTATTCTCGGGTAGCCGTACCAAGAATTAGCCCTTTTCTTATCATCACCGTCGTTATATAGTCACCAATACAGCGGTCCGCCCTCGTGAAAGGGCGATGCTCCGGCTCACGCGGTCGCGATAGGCGCAGTGAATGACATAAGAAACATAACAGTTATCTCTCCTTCCTCGTATTTATCGCACTGTTTATTCGTAATCATGAAACTGTAAAGCACGTGGTAATTTTTAGTCTTCAATTATTCTACGAACGATTGAACCTAGGACATTTTTAATAAATTAAAAATCGTTTTGCACCCATTTAAGATGGCCACAAAAGTCAATCCCGCTTGACATTCTTTCACTAGCGAGAAAACACCAATTTGTGGCCGAAGTTCACGTAACACACTGATTGCACTCACGACGATGATTTCGCGTTTTTTTTTTTTCGTCAACGTCCAATCGGCGCGCTTCGCGAACTTTTGGCTCCAACTGTGTTTGACGATAATTGACTCCCATGCTCGCTCAATTGCGCTCAAGCGCATCGTGGTGCCGAAGGTGGCATCCACTGGAGGCCGTAGTTCACCTCCTGCTCCGCGCGAGCATACGATTAATTTCCCCAACGTGCATTGCGCACCGTCAAGATTGTACTTTTTTCAGAAGGTAAGTGCGGTCTCGTTCTGAGCCTGCGTTCATCGAAGCAAACTCGCTTTTCGGTCGGCAACTTTATGAATTTGCATTAATATTTCGCTGCCTATGTTAGATATCTGCAAAGCCAAGCAGTAAACTAGCCGTAGCGTCTTACCTGACTGATCGGATCTGCTCTTGCGACTAGGCCAGTAGTACGCCTTGAGGTACCGCAATACAAACGTTGCGTCACACAATGGCTATGCAGCTGATCACAAAGTTTGCCATCATGCTGGAGCCAGTAGTTTTGGTTTCGTCGCAGAACCCCGAAACAAAACTTGAAGATAGGATATCTACAAAACTATACAAGGCATCGCAAACAAATGGACACCTGGTAATTTAGGCATACTTCCTTTAATAAACAACTTCGTACCCTAAAATTAAAAAAAAAAATACCGGAATTACTTTACAAGTTCATAATGTTGGCGCCCGCAAAGCGAGTTCGCGAGGATGGACTCAGGCTCAGCGCAGGCTCAAAACGAGCCCCTGCTTGTCTTCTAATAAAAACTACAATCTTTGTGGTGTGCAAGGCATGTTGCAGAAGCGTTGTGGAAACTAATCCTAAGCTCGCGCTGAGCAGAAACGGACTCAACTATGGCCGCCAGTGAATGCCATCTTTGACACCAGAATGCGCTTGAACGAGCAGGATGTCAATAATCTTAGTGCGCGACTGCCGATCAGCAGCTATAAACTAAGGCCGGCAAAACATAGGATAACAAGCAGAAATCATCCGCTGAGACGGCTGAAAACGCAGCTGAAACTCACGGCGAAAGAACTCACAGTACGAACAAGTAACCTTCTTGAGTACGAAAATGACGTCGGGAAACATGTTTGCTTGACATACGGCCAGCCCCTTGACAGCCCGGTGAGAAGCTGGTGGTATCATTTTTAATATCGATTTTCGACTGGATCGGGGTTTCCTATTAGTGTAATACTTTGGCAGTGCTCGTTTTTAGTCTTTGTGAATCGATATCAGTCACTGATTCTGGTTCAACTTTTGACCGGAGACACCCTTTAAAACCCCAGGTTAGCAGGTTAGCAGCCGCAATGCGGTCGCTAAATGTCTCATCTACAGCGTGAACTAGTGTTGTCATATCATAGAAGCAGCCCAACTTCACGATAACTATAGTCGGTGAAAGGCTAGGAAGTCGGTGCGCGCTCCGCCTCTATCTTGAGCTTTCTGTCTTTGGTAACACTTCGCCGCACGTGCAGCCGAAGCCCGATGAAAGGGAACATTCACGTGCTGAAGCCGGAGCTTAGCCGAAATTATTATCCTGTCACCGACTATAAGATTGGGTTGTGTGTATATTTAAACAGCCAAGAACTTGGTCTGACTCAACGAGCGACGAGTCTCCTAGCAGTAGATGAGAAATTTAGCCAGTGCAGTACAACCACTAGACTGGGATGAAACGATTATAAGTACATATTTATATTGTTCTTTGCTTTTCTCTGGCACACTGGCAAGAAGTTTCACTTTTCAGTATAGTTACAGTTGTGCACAAAAGGACCGGGACAGAAAAGCGGGGCACGTAGACGACAGACAAGCGTGCGCTTTTCTGTCGTCTGCGTGTTCCTCTTCTCTGTACCTGTCCGTTTGTGCGCAACTGTAACTATGTTCAATCTATACCAGCTCGTACAACTGTCTACTTTACTACTTTTCAGAAGTTAATTAATTGCATTCGTCTAGGATGTAACAATGCCAAATAATAGGTTCAGGACATGAAAGAACAAAAACATGTAAAACATCGAGACCCGCACTCCTGCGACTAAAACTTAAGAAAAGTAATGAAGGCAGGTGCAAAAGGAAAAAAGTAACACGATTGAGATAACTGTGAATAATACATGAGAAAATAATTAATACTAAGCCGTTATGGAGGTTACCATTTACGCCGCTCCGTAGAACGACGATAAATTCCCCTCTGCTACTTATGCAAAGTGACTCACCAGCTGTACACGGAGCTGGGGTTACAGGACAGGTTCAGCGATCGCCTCTGGTCCGCCTGACGAGTTCTGGACGTCGAAGAACCCAGAAAGCGGGAGCGCGGAGGCAGCGTGCGGGAGCCGTAGCCCCTGGCCAGGCTCGTCGTCATCGTAGCCTGCGAACAACGCGCCCTCCACGTTAAAGGGGGCCCCTTTGTGACGTCACCGGGACGCATGAATCATTCCCGTCGGCTGGCGTGGAGCAATACCCGGCACGAGGACAAGGCCCGCGCGTGACGTCATCGTTCGTTGTTCTCCGACCCGCCGCCAAGCAGAAAACACGCCGATGCTCGACGAGAGTAGGCCGCCGCAAAACCGCGGACGCGAGCGTCATGAGCGACGCCGCCTGCCAGCATCGCGTTCCTTGTGAGACGCGGCGTGACGCGTTCGCGTCGACGCCGACGCCAGCCAGACGGCTCTGCGTGGATGCACAATAGAGGTGGCGTTTGAGAACGAAAGGCGCGGTCCTTGTCTTCTTGGCAGCATTCTGTTGAGTGACTCATGGTGACCTCAGGCGGCGTGGGTGCCCCTGCATATGTCGAACGCGATTGAGCGGCTGCCAGTTCATGGGGCTCTAAAATAAACCTGCGCTCCTCCGTTGGTTACGAAAGAACCTATACGGAGGAATGCTCGGCCCTTCGCGCTGCTGACAAGAGTAAGCTCGAAGCGACGAAGGATGCAGGTTTGAGGAAGTGGCTGGCCGAAGCCCACGGTTGAAAGCAGTTAAACGGCCACTGGCCCGTCCTGGCGTTTGGAGTCGGCAATCGAGAGGAATTTCTTTCTGTAAACAACCGCGTTTTTGGTGCCTCGGTTCACCCCAGAAAAGCGAGTGTTCAGTTTGGATCGCGCTGAAGGCGAGCCAACCTTCTATAATTCTCGAATGCAATCGGTCGAAAAGTTCTTAACAAATATACACTATAGTGCTAACTAACGCGTACAGAAAAATCATTTTGCAAAGTCTTAGGTGATGTTTTTTTTTTCCGCTTTTCAGCTGTTGTCTTTTAATGTATTCTGCGAATATTCAAGTCCCGGAATTAACGAAGAAATAAAACTTTTAGTTTAAAGTTTGTTTGCTTTCGTTCTTTTATAAGGAATATTTCAACAAAGTTACTCTGAGCTAAAACGTAAGTCGTCGTCTTTCTATAAAAAGAAAAAAACGTATCTCTAATCTTTGATAATGCAAGCCTTCGTCTTTCACCTCTGTTCCTTGATGCTTCCTTTTTTCAGCGACAGCCCACCGCAGGAATGTGTGCTACAAAACAGATTACTTTTGTGTAAAGAAACATGGTGCAAGCTAAAGTTGCAACCTTGTGATGTCTTCAGGATGTTCACTGCAGCCGTCGTGCATACCCCTATGTAAATTTTAATTATTTCTATGACCTGGCAATCATCCCGTATGATATTTAGAGCCACATGACACTTTAGTGGCATTGCGGTTTAGATATCTTAACTAATGTGTGCTTCCTATCGAATGTTTACACCAGTCTGTTCGTCATCCAGCTGACTTGTCTGAGTACCTTTTTTTATTAAAGACTTTTAATAAATCATTTTTATTCATTCCAAATTCCCGATAAAGATACTCGATAACGATGCGATGCATGCTCAAAGGCGGCGCCGGAGTATTGGGCATCGTTATCGGAGAACACGGAACGATTTACTATAACTCTCTATTTATTATCGTCTTCACTCCTTCTTTGATTCAGAAGAGCGCACACCACTTTGCCATACTCTGTTGCCGCTTCACGTAATTAATGTAAGCGGTGACCAAATGACTTTCAATGTCTGCGTTGCATCGAAAAAGAAAATACTGTTCTCTTTGACTCATAACGGTTACAAGGGAGCCGTCAGTTTGAGCTCACGTCATGCTCCTAAGGTGTGGTGTACAAAAAGAGTTAAACGGATGCTGTAGAACGAAAACAAAAAACAAAACAAAAAATAACCGTGTTGGAGATGATATTGTGCGTGTGTCATCCTGTTTGTTCAAGTTGTAATTTTTGTGTTCTTTCCATAATAATTCAAAACCGCCAGATCCTTCGCGACCCTACAATTTGTTGACATAAAGGCGTTCGTGATAAAAGAAAACAAAATATCATACTAAAAAACTTTAACCCAACACAGCCTCTTGCTCATTTTTATGTTTGTGAACTCACCTTCCACACAGTGTCGTCAGCTAAGACTGAGGGGTCGCGGTACAACACATCCGATCAGTATAAGGCAGGCTGTAACGACGCGACGTGCCCGCAATGTTATTTCTGGACCGCGGCTCCTAGCTTACGAGCAGATGAAACACGTCGCTTGTCAGTTCGCCAAATTACGCAAGGCGAGTTGTTTTCGTTTCTTGCTCTTTCGACTGCCTCCCCGCCTGGTGTTTTGTTGCTTCGACAGTCTACTGTTGAGCGTTCGGTTCTTCCGAAACACGCTTCTTTTTTAGCGCTTGTTGTTTTGAAGACTGCCTTTGAGTCACAGTGCATTGGTGATCTATATTGCTCAAACTCCAGCGTACACAATCGAGCGAGCTGACTCTGTTCTGGCCGATAGAGGATGACAATTGAGGGCGAGTAGTTACTGTACCAGGACAAAAAGGAAAAATGTAAAATTAGAACAAAAAACGCTGAAAAAAGTGCACCATGGCGAGCTCACTTTTCGCAACCGGAAGACGGTCTACATTATTTCTCTTAATTATAGAGTGCTCGCCATCATCCTCCAACTGCCCATTTGACTATGCGGTGTAATGTGAAGTTTGGCTGGTAGCAGGGAAAGGGTGCAACAACTGCGAATGATAAGACACCTAAACGATGTCGAAGCACACGTTCCTGTTGCCCATGTTTCTCTTGCCATTCGGGAATTTCGAGCTGCCATCCAGATTACATATACGCTATAATTCATTTCTTTGCTTCTTTTTTTAGTAAGTACAGTTTTGTTAAGTAAATTGAGATGTTAAGAAAGTTAAGTGGAGAGCAAAAGGAAATTTTAAAACGCGCACATATTCATGAATATTTTGGAACACCCTAAAAGAAAGAGCGAGAATTACAAATTTGTATACTGCATATATTTTGGGGTTTTCAATGTGACGAATAGATACATTCTAATTGAAGACAAACCTTTACACTTAGTAATTAAAACAGATATTCACTGAAAAGTACTTAATAGCTTAATCACACCTAACATTATTAATTTTCCTTCTCTGACCCTTTGGCAGAGACCAATATGACACCAACCATTTTTTTCTGTACGATGCATACTTCTCGCAGGAGCAATTCGGCACGGGTTTCTTGGAATACTTGGTATAAACAAAGGGTACAAACTCCCTACTACGACTGCATGCAACGTATACTGTAACGGTACTAAGCGCAATACAAAAGAAGACCAGAAACGAGTTTAGAAAAGGCAACTCAGTGTTTCGGGGATCGGCCTTAGTTAATACAACTAAAATGACTAGAGCGAAAGCCAGGGCAAGCTTCCGTGCTTCCTAATTACCAATCCAAAAGCCGCAATCGAAGACCACGTAAAAACAAAAATAAGTTAACACACATAAGTGAAACCAACACCAGCATACGATGTATTACGAGGCATTAAATAACTTAGAGAGCTCCGAAGAGGAGGTTCAACTTCCTATAAACATACATCTTTAATCTACCACTTTTTATTTCGAACGATCTTTCCCCTCTGCATTTCTGGCTGCGGGGGCAACAGAATTATGAGCGGCTGATGAGTGGTGATCATTTCATACAAGGACAATCGAATATTCTGAGTGACATTTGAGGTATGACTTTTGCATTGGGCGCAGAAAGATTGGAGTTCGGCCTTCGGCTTTGAGAGCTTATTTATGACGTGATTCAACAAGGCTAAACGACGTTTGCTTTACTGAAGCAAGCTAGGCATTCATTTGAGCTTATTTGAAAAGTCTGCGACTTCAGTTCCTAAAACTTGTAATAAAAATGACGCAAGGAACCAAAGCGCTGTTTTTGAAAGAAAGGTTAGCTGGAGAAGCATGAATCCTAGAAAATTATGTTTTGTTGAATCTCCACTGATTACATATTATCCCGACAAGGCATGGTTAGATTGTGATCAATTACCGTATTGGAATAAACTCAGTAGAACTTCCAATCTCAATACCAAAACAAAAAAACTCGAAACAAAAATGAACATTCCATGGAATCTTTCAGCTTATATTGTTGTCTTTCCACAAGTTAATCAAACTAATATTAGGTTTGCATTAATTTGTGTGTTTCAGTAAATATTACAGGGTGGGCGAAATGGATCGAACGCACTTTAAGCTGACCGCATAGACCGGTTTCTTAACTAATCGCACAGAGATTTACTACTGAGGTGCTCGAAGCTGGTGCCTTCATTCACTGAGAGCATGAATGCATGAAACCTCCGGAGTCAAAAGAAAGAAAATAGAAACTTGTTTTGTCTATGGCAAAATTATCGCTAAGCTCTTTTATCTCAAAATCGTCAGAAAATTGTTGGGCGCTATTCTGTTGTTTCCCGCAATTGAAACATTTGTGAAATTGAAAGCAAATAGAATTGTCTTACCTATTTTGGACTTCATTTGGCCCAAATAAGTGCACCTTAACACATAATGATTTTTTTTTCAGTGTATGTACATGCAAATTATTGGAAACACATAGCTTTTGGTTTTTCTTGATTTACTCAGGTGAACCAATCTCTTCACAAGTTTATAAAAACCTTCTACCATTTCAGTCACCTCTGTTGTAAATCTCACCGCGATACGTTAAGAAAGCGATTTATACGCTCAGTTTAAATTGCGTTCAATCCATTTCACCAACTCTGTATTTCTCAGAAGGATGAAACAGAAAACAAACAGGGCTTGTCTCAAGTGTCTTCTAAATAAACGTACTAGGTTTCGAGCATTTCACTGTACGGCAACAGAGCCATGTTAAAAGCCTCATGATTACACCTCTTAAAGTAAGAAAAAACAAACATAAATTAAGTACATTTACGAACAAAATATATTTCCTATCTTTGTTCTTTGCAATGACTTCTTCAGCCAGTGACATGTAGGAATAAACGGAACGATTATTCAGCATTTTTATGCAAATTATATTTAAAAAATAAACGGTGTTTTTATTTAACGGTTAGTTGGTGGTTTATAATGACCCCTTTTCCCATAGAGAGTCATTCAAAAGTCTTGGATTTCATTTTGAGTAGTGTCTAAAATAGCACAATTCTCTGAAACATCCAGAAACGCCCAGAAGTCAATGAAGGAAGAGCCACAGTGGTAGGTAACTATTTTCCTAACGGGGCCATTGGACTTGTCAAGTACGTAATAAAAACAATTTGCCCTGCCTCCCACATAAAAACTACAATTTACAAAATAATTTCTTAAATATTTAATTCACTCGGTACATAATACATAGCGAGGGACACTGTAAGCGAAATCACGGAATGGGGATATTTTTGTAATTTTTGTTTTGGAAAGATATTGTTATTCATCAAATGTGACTGCTTAGGTAAGTGCCATATAATGAGCACTTCCCGATAAGCAAGGACTTTGGAAGATATACCTTGTATTATAGGGAAAAAATGCAAAACTGACCATTGCTTGTTCCCGCGGTGTGTGTATGGTGTTCAGTATTTACACGCTACATGTTTGAGGAGTATGAGTCCAATCAGGAACGAATTAAGTTATTTCTAATAAACAGAGATATGTAATAATTATCAGACCTTTGTTGGCTTTCTTATTCAAGTTATAACGAACGTGCACTTATTCTTCGCATAGATGAGGAATAAGTTCTTTTCTGCACATAAGAATACTAAAAGGTGCAAAGAGAAAGGAATGGCTAAAAACGGCTCCTACTGCTTCATATTGGCGTGTTTGTCTCGTTGTTCTTTGGAACCTGTAAGTACTCCGCTAATCGCATATAGTTCGAGATGTTTTTCTTGGCCTTTATGAACTGCCAATACAGCGACCTTTCAACTCAGTAGCACATCATGACAATCCCTCACGCATCAGTGGATTGTCTAAGAACGAGCAAAAGCCGAAAAACAAAAGCGTCCCAACCAACTGCAGGTGCACCAAACACCTGCCAATGTGCTCAGTCGGTTGCACACGAAAGTAATGTGATGTAAGATTCCACATTAGATCTCAAACCAGTATTGCATATCAGCAATGCCCGCTACTTTTTCCCCTTGCAGGCAGCAACATAGCTTGTGCTAAAACTTCGTGAACTGTAACAAAACCTCACTTATTCTTTACTTCGGTTTACATTAGGTCGATCGGAACGCAGACCGATGCTACAAACCAGTGCTGCGAATCACGTATGAAGTCAAAAGCGCCGAACCATGACGTCCCTCGCTCTCCCATGGACGTGTGCAGACATGTACGTAACGCGTTACAAGTAACGAGTTCCTTGTACCTAGTTACTATTTTCGGTAACGAGCAACGTATTTAGTTACTTTTTCAGAAAAGGAACGAGTAACGGTATTTAGTTGCTTTTAAGGCCAAGTAACGAGTAACGGTATCTCGTTACTTTTGAGGAGTAACGTGTACAACACCACTTAAACGGCCTTGTTTTTATTCTAGCCTTAGTATGTGTCTATTGCGACAAAGGCAGATGGAAAACCCGAAAAACAAATAAACAGTATGACAATACAGCAACGTATATCGCTGAATACGTCAGTCGAACAGTTCGACTGACGTGTCCAGCGATAAACGCTGCTCTACTGAACTCTACAGCTGTGAATGTCCTTCACCCAGCGAGCACAATCAGGTTCGTTAGTTGAACTTTCTAGAACCGGGTACGGACCGAATGTAAACCCGGAGGTTGCAAACACGGGAAGGCACAGAACCCATTACCCGCTGTCCTCAATGAAGGCACAGTTCCCGAAGATTCACCAGCTCTTCCTAAAGCACAACACTGCCGTTCCTTCGAGCGCGTCAGTAGAACGACGCTTCAGCGTCACCGGAAATGTATTTTCAAGGAAGCGGGGAAACATAACTGATGAAAAACTTCGACAGGCATGCTGCTGCTTAAGGGTGACGACTACTAAAAAGAGAACAATAAACCATGAAACAAATACAGTCGTGATTTTGGTCTTCAAAGTAACGTGAAAAGTAACTCGTTACTTTTGAGGTAACTCACGCGTTCCTTTTGAGAATCGGTAACGAGTAACGAATTTAGTTACTTTTTGAGCGAGTAACGAGTAACGGTATTTAGTTACTTTTTTTGGGTAACGTGTACATGTCTGGGCGTGTGCCATCGGCTGCTATATATATTGTTCCATAAGTCCCACAATATTCCTGACACTATGATCTATAAAATTAAAAGCTATAACAATAGACAAGGGCAAAAAGGGAAGGCGAACGGGACGAGCACTTCTCCGATCTGATGGAGTGCCGATCAAGCAGCACGTAATTTTCATCGTCGCGGCACTCATCGCCTTTGTCTGTTGATTATCGTCGACTAAGCCATTAACGTATGGGGTATGCGCCGTATCCTACCACTTTGTTCTGCGCATGACTGGCTAAACCGCTATTAGCTAACCGACATAAAAAAATCGATCACCCTCACAATGCCGTTTTCATGCTGTTTGATTGACGCTTTCGGGTCGCAGACAAATCTGCGGTCGGACTTCAAAAAGAAGAAAAACTAATGAGTTTCTTAAAAAAAAAATGACGGCATCTCCACGTGGTGAATGATGTTGATTGGGGCAAACCTCTGGTGGTGCCGATGATACTGATTTTGTTCATAGATTGTGCTGATGGTGCTGATTTTTTTTTTATTGCTCATAGGTAGTGCTGAGTTCCGGGTTGCGTTTCGACTTCATTATTACTGCTTTATGGTCAGTGAAATGCAGAGCCAGTGGTTCTTCTAGCGGATCAGCTTGGATCCGACTAGAAGCCGTGGGAACGCATCTCCACCGCTTAAGTGAACGGTCCATATCAGAAGAGAATCTGTGTCATGGAACGTGGTTATATACGCATTTGAGCATTTGACCGCAGCGTCCTCTCGTCTATAAGTGTTGAGCCAATGCATGCAAAGTTTAACGCGATTATATGCGCATTTGACCGCAGCTCCCTCTCCTGTATAGACGTTGAGCGGCTACATGCAACGTTTCATCCATGACAGAAACCCCAGCTCTTGCGTTACTACCACATCTCAGAGCCCCTACTCGTCCCGCAGTCGTGGCCGAGTGGTTAAGGCGATGGACTAGAAATCCATTGGGGTCTCCCCGCACAGGTTCGAATCGTGTCGACTGCGCAAACATTTTTTTTTCTTTTTTTAAGAAGGCAGATGGGATGGCAATCGATGTGAGCACGGACGCCGGACGGACGGACGGACGGACAAGTTTAGACCCATAAGAGAGCTTCGTAAATAATAAAAACAAAAAACAGAAAGACGAGTTGGTGTTGAATTTTAGAGTATTTTCATCTCGTGAATCTGAATAACACGTTCGTTTTCTCTCGGAGATGTGACTAAACGCTATAAAACACGAGAAACTTCCTACCAGTCGTTATGTCATATCCAGATATTTCAGCCGCCAACCGCGTGTCGCGCGAGTGGGCTTCGCGTGCGATTGCAATCGGTACATTCCCCCGCACTGGCATCAGTCTCGACATCTTGTTTTGACCTCATTTATTTTCAAAATAGCGAGAGTGCCCGTGCATAACTTTGATAGGCGCTGACGATGCGCCAGAGCGGAGATTCCTAAAACTTTGGATATTACGTTAAAGTTCCGGGAACGAGGGGCTTTACACTTTAAGAAATGCCTGCGCGTCTACTTACCCGCAAAACACTCGTAGAGCCAATCTCTGTGATCTACGAAATCAGCTCATCGAATGAGTAGGCGGAACATCTGTTTACACCTCAAAATTAAGTCTGCGCTGTAGGCATTACGCGATGCAAACATGATGCTTTGCATTGCGTGATGCCACACCGCAGACTGTATTTCGAGGTCTAAACGGATGTTCCGCCTCATCATTCGCTGAGCTGATTTCCTAAATCTTAATGATTGGCTGTTTGAGTGCTTTGCGGGTAAATTGACTCGTAGGAATTTTTTAGAGTGTTAGTTGTACTTCGGAAATAATTATTTTGCACCCTCCTTGCACCAAAGTGAAGAATTATCTAGATATTCGTTATCCTGGAGGCCAAATAAAGGCGATTTAAGTGTGTTTCGTCAAATACAGAACCGCTTCAGTTTCCCTTTAAGTGAAATTGTATAAATCGGTCGGACGCAGCTCATGCGCAGCGACATTTTCTTTTTTATTTTTGAGTGTCTCTGTTTTAATGTATTCTAGACTTGGTGTGAAACGAAGTAAAGTCAATTCCACAGGTACTCACAAATTAAGAAATGCAGAGCGGGACGCATTCTGTTCGCGCCTGCTCCTTGGCGATTCGTTCGTTTGTCACTCTCATCGGCTAATGCCCCACAGTAATCGGCCGCCATTTTCTGAGCCAATTATAAGCTCGAAGCAATTCTTAAGCAAATCGCCGAAAACTTGCAAAACACACGTCAGAAATATTAGGTTCGCACTCTTTTCTTCGTTATACGGCGATCTTGTTGGGACGCAGATTAAATGGCCGAACAATTGGATGCTCCGCCCTGTGTTTCCTAAGTTGTCACTGTCAGTACCCACTGACAAGCTAAAAAACGCAGGCGCGTAGCTTATAATATTCACGCTGCTGGCTACGCGATTCGTTCTTTGGCGATTTCTTATTGGCCTATTCCGCAATTTTAATTTGCTGCGTTAATAGGATGCTTTGAAGGCAGCACGCAATACCGCGACAACATGCCTCTCACCTCGACGGAAGAACTCGGCAGCACTCTTCACAGACCCGTTCAGCAGATGACGGTCGGATACCAAAACCTCTCGGAGATTCTCGGCACAGCGGGGGAATCCGTGGAACGCTCGCGTGTCTCCTCGCTCCCAACTGGCGCTCTCAGCGACGGGTAGCAAGGCGGCTAAAAACACGGAGCTTCCGCCGTGACGCAGGTGGTGCAAACGGCATTCCAGGGCTCCGCGCGGACCCCGTTCTTGAATCCCCTTGGCCCGCGGGCGAGGGGCTAAACTTAGACAGCCCAAACCCTCGTCTTCGTCGTCGACGTACCTTGCGCGCTTGTCTCTTTCTTTCTTTCGCCCTTTTGTCGGGTGCTCGCCCTACTTTGCTCTCTCGGGTCGCATGGTTTTCACTCTTTCCGAGTACGTTCAAGGTTCGAGTTCTTTTGCGGGAGGGTTTGGGGCAAGCCGTTGCGTCAGTCGATGAGTCGTTTGCGCGCGCGCTCGAAGAGCGTTGTCGCGATTGCCGTGTGTGTTTTTGGAAACGGCTTGAACAGCTGTGTTTACGGTAGGGTTTGGTGGGAGGTTGCAGCAGCGGAGAAGTCCTAATGAACGTTAGTATGAGGCGTCGTATTGGAAGGGGACATACTAGTTCATTAAGATCGCTTTAATAAATGCTTTTGGACCCTGTCGTTACTCTGCTACGTGTGTCCTCTCTTCCGCTATTTTCGAGAGGGCAAGACAAGGTAGTCGATCATCGGCACTGATGGAGGTATTTATCGAACCGAACCGCGGTAATGTAGCCCTGAATGTCGTCTACATTGCCGAGGATATGTGGGAACCGCGCTGCAAGGTTTGACGACTCCTTCGAGATCGCCGCCGCTATTAAGATTACATTTTGATTACTCCATCGGTACATATCTTGGTAACCGCAATCCCACAACATGTTTCACAGAAGTCTCTCTGGTTGGGACAAAACTATGAGAAAGGAAAAATATTCACGAACTCACCCCTAATGTGAAGGGGCCCTACGTTTCTGAACTAACTCGGTTCCTGCAGGGTCGCTGTGTCCGCTGAGGAGAAGCTTCTTCAAAAGCTGGTACGCGCGTTAACTCGAAGCAGTTTCTTTCTTTTCTTAGAGGTTGTGTTTTGATTATATTTTCCTTCGTCAGGTGGCGTAGTCTGTTGGTATATACCAAAAGAACTACATGAGCTTTGCTGAAAGTTTCGGCAGTAACGGCACTTCATTTCTTGATCTTCTACAGAAAGCAGCTATATTAGTGCTTAGTGCAGAGCAGATGCAATTGCCGATAGTCATAAATAAAAAAATGCGACCTCCCAGCTCTACATACGGTGTTAGGAAGCTCAGGTGGTATTGTTTTGCTCTGTCGTGAACTGTATTAACATTTCCGAAGGACGGAAAAGCTTTTCCCGCGATTTCAGATAAAGCTTTAGATAACTGGCAACCATGATTTCAAGCCTCAAGACAGCTGAAGTGTCGTTACTTTGAAGCGTAGCTTATTTAGTGTCTCTAGTGTATACCGTAGGTAAACTTCCGAGGCACCTGTTGACGTTTCCTGGTGTGGTTTGGATAGGCCAAGCTTCTACTAGAAGTTTCCGCCGAGGATTAGTCTTTAATGCGAGGATGGATGTTTTCTCAAAGGCAAAGAGGGTTGATCTTTGACATCGCAGTGCTCAACAAGAGCGCTGCGCTCGTGGTTGAATATGGGCACGTCGTTTTGTGCAGGCAGATTCTTTCGAAGTGTGTGGCGGGGCGATTCTGCGCAGGGAGAATTGTAGACGACGCCCTGCGCTCTTTCCTTGAGAGGGCGATCTTTTGGCGTTTACTATGCAAATTGATTGGTAAGTACACATATTCGAAAAGAAATATTCAAGGAAGGCATAGATTTGAGAGATTTTGAACGTTTTATTTTGTTTTTATTTGCAGTAGAATTCAAACCGAAACAACAGTACTCGAGAGAATTCTTACATCCAACAGGTAAACTTTGTGCAAACATTTGCACGCTTTTAGTTTACAGTTTTCATACATGAATCTCAACAAATACTTTCATTCCGGAGCAACAATTCCACCCATATTTATCTTTATTTTTAATTTTTTTTGTGCGCAAGATAGACTTGCTAAAGTTTTTATTTCATTTTTTTTTACTTTTATATAAAGTTTTATTATAATATAAATAGTACTTCTGCGTAATTTATGACAGTTCAGTGAAGGAAGAAATATTATTGCCATATTTTTAGCATACACTGCTAGAGTAATGATACTGTGGAACCACGGGCCGTATCTGCTGACTTTAAATTTTGATGTGCCTTTTTGTTCGACAGTTTTGGTTAAGCTTAAAGCTGCTCGTGTTTTACCAACTCGAGACACATCACCCTCGGAGTTTCGCGGCGCGGTTTGTCTCGCAAGGGGTCATCAATATCGAGTGGAGGTATCACAGCGCAACCGACGGGTTGGAGTGAGTTGTCATGTAATGCTTCCTTACGCGTAGATTATGTAAACAGTTTCATGAAACTAGAAGAGTCCTTTAATGTTTAAAAAGTACATTTAAGCACATAAAAAGGATCTGTATCTGTCTTTGGCCTAAAGTGTTTAAGGCCAGGCTTTCAACTCTAGATAAGAAAACGTTCAGCAATAAGAGGTATAGGCCAGCCAGCTACCGTTCAGCGAGAAAAAAAAGCTTTCGATACTGCAGAAATTAAGAAACAAAGCAAACAAAAAGATCGTGACCTTTAAAAAACGGGTGTACTTACACCACTGCAAAACCATGGCAAATGTGAATTTTGTTCCTTTACTCGTGCGTTTTTAGATATGGGCTGTTTTGAATATTGTAGAATATTGATTTTGGATATATCTCCAGAGCAGCGATCTTCGCAGATGTGTCTCAAATTTTAAAGAAAAAGAAAAAGAAACTAAGATGAGAGGAAACCAAAATTAATTATAGCTATGATCAAATAAGGCCCAAGCATTATATTGTCAATATACTTTGAGATTAAGATATGCCTCGGCTTACGATCTCACACAAAACATAAGCGGAACGCTCACAGACTCGGCACTCCAGCCCGTTTGATTTCAATAAACTTGAGTTCTTCTTGCAGCTAGTTTACAGCTGCAGAAGCTACGATCATCCGACATTAGCGCCCTCCTGGACCGTCACGGCACGCGAACTGTCGTTCTCGGTCGCCCGTTGCTCGTCAAGCAAAGTCTGGACGCCTTCGTACTCTTGGGGAGATCTGTCGATCCAGGGCCTCGTGCAGGCGCTTGCAGCACGAGAAGACGTGGGCAGCTTCTTGCACTGTCGCCGCGTCAGCCGCCGGCACGAGTGGCGGAAGTGATAGCTCCTGGACCGAACGGTGTGGTTGCAGCAGCTTTCCACGTGGCGGATTCGCTCCTTGGGCCAGTCAAAGCAGATGGCCTTGTTGATGGACACCACTCCATGGGCGTCGGGTGTCTTTCCTGGTGGTCGTGGGGGCGCCCGTAGTCACTCCGCCTTCTTGGGCTGCAGAAAGTGGCACTCATGAGGGAAGAGGAAAATCAGCAGTTTGTATCTTGAAGATTTCAAGCGATTCTACTCTTTCCTAAGATGCCTAAATTCGGGGTGGAGCGTGTATTTTATTTTTCTTATTTATATTATTTATTTCTTACCGGAAACCGTAAGCAATACTGCAGCCCAAGCAGCACTGCATGCAATGTTTATGCACAACTGAATTACGAGAGGTTTTACAGCACGCAACGCAAGCGGGAAAAAGGTGCAGGTGACAGAATTATAATATAGATATCATATATTAGTTTAGGTTTGCTTAACATTATTAGGCCCAGTGAAATTGAAGTTACTTAATATTATTAAATATCCCTAGTATTAAACGGGAATAACTCTTTCCGCTAACTTTAGTGTGGAGCAAACACTCGTTACACTTCTTTCAGGGAGATTGTGTGTTTTATGAAACCGAAGTCCTAAAGATAACACGCGTAAAACATATTTTAGCACCTTTTCGTAATTGCTCACAAAATGTTTGCATATATAATATATATTACGTTATAGGGTCGTCAGACGATGTGGTCCCGTGGTCACGTTACGCCCTTTGTTGCTATATTTGCCGGGAGGTAAGAGAGCTAAATTTGGTGGGCGTTGTTTCGGCTGCCGAATTTAAATAATAGAAGCGACACAGTATATGGATAGCGCAAGCACCAGGCGTTTGCGTTAGCGTTGCGTGTTGCACACTGCGCGTGCGCGGAGCAAACCGCGGCCTTGGATTGGCGAATGGCGACCCCCCGCATGCACAGCTTTCGAGCACGCAACACTAACGCAAACGCAAAGTGTTTGCGTTTCTGTTCGTATACGCAATAATAAAGCTCACTAAAACGTCGTTATCGTGTCGTTCTATTATGTCCCCCTTCTGGGCCTGAGTTTCCCCACATAGCCGAGCCCGTGACGTATTTTACGTAAATGTCAACCTCGCTAAAGTGATCGATCACCATGCAAAAGGGACTTCGAAAACAAGTCCCCGAGAAACCTCAGGGTGGTGACGAAATGCGAGCTTTTCTAAAAAACAGCCGCGAACAATATAAGTATCGTATTGGAACCACACGGCTTCCGAGACACATCGTTTCCAGTCACATAGGCGCGCAGAGAAGAATAACGTCTAGGAATTTATTAAAATGAGTTGCAGGCCTCCCGTAATTTACCGCCGCAACGCGTGGCTTTAGACAGTCGCAACAGTCTCGTTATCTGCTATTAGCGACGAGATGTCTCTTTTGGTTAGCGCCCTCTTGCGGTTCCTATTTCTGACGCCACGATCGGAGATTATCAGTATGCTAAATAAGTCCGAGACAGGAATATAGCTAGGATTTTGATCACGCGGCGGCCTGCCAAGGACAAAATGCTGTATGAAGGGGAGGGGGAGAGGACGTCCCACAAAAAATATAAAATTCTCATAAGGGCCCCGTGCCCCTCCCCCCCCCCCCCCCTCTACGTGCCTGAGCTTGAACACATGTAAAACTCCAGGGTGTAGGGCCTAGAAAAACACGCTCCTCAATGAGCAACTGGGTCACGGTTGATATGATCTGACACTTGCTCTCGTATCCGTCGATGAGAGCTGAAAATAGTCCTAACCGAAGACGCCATTGTGAGCGCTTGGCACGATCACGGATGACCGATCGCAGCGACGCTTTTGGCCGCGCACGTCCTCCAATGGTGATTGACGGAGTGGGAAGAGAAAGTGCGTGTTTTTCCGGAACGCTAGACCTCCAGCACGTGTTTCTTCGTGCCTTCCGCCGTGCTTGGATTCCATGCGAGCGCGTGCTCGAGGAGCACCAGAGGCCCAGCAGTCCGGATGCGGGAAGCTCAAGCTCGAGGCGGGACGGCAGTGAACCTGCCCCATGCCGTTCTCTCAACTACAGTGACTATACAACATGTGCCTGTCCCAGAACGTTGGCTTTAGTCTTCTACAGTGTACGTGGCTACGGTTCTTGGACCACGTACTGAATATATATATATATATACATATATTCTTCATCGAATCGTTTATCAGCAACCATCACCGAAAATATTCTACCACCTCCTTGCTCCTCGTCTCGACTATTCTTGTAAATTACGTCAAACTTTCTCGTCCAGAGTTTATTATCAAACGCCTGCAGTACATCTGACAATAAAATAATGGGACGCACAACCTTAGCCCATTGTTTCTATAAATGACTCTAGAATATATTTGCACAGTAAAGGATAACTTAGAGGAAGCAAGCGCTGACTCTCAACTGGAGTTTATTTCATTTCATTTCATTTCATTTATTAATCCTTAAGGGTCCTCTTTCGAGGACATTACATAAGGAGGGGGCAACACAAGAAATTATACAAGAAATGAAAAAAACAATAACATAAAAATACGTAACAACGCACACTCATGCAACGTAGCTAAAAAAACCTAACTAGGTGTGGAAAAATACAACATGATGGAGCTTTTGAAAACCACAGGGTCAGTTATTGTAATGAGCGATTCTGGAACACTGTTCCAGTCCACAATTGTGAGTGGGAGAAATGATTTGTTAAAGGCATTACTGGAACCCGATATACGTTGAAAATTGTAAGAGTTATTGAGCCGACGAGATGACCGTGCGGGAGTGCGCAGGAATGAGCTTCGAACAGTGGGATGGTAGTGGTAAAGTTTATGGAGTAAGCAAAGACGTGCAACCTTGCGGCGTACCTCCAGAGTTGATAAATTTAGGCTCGTTTTCATAGCAGAGACACTGTTTTTATAGTCATAGTTTGATAAAATGTAGCGGGTTGCTCGGTTTTGAATTGATTCGAGTTGGGTGATCAAGTAATTTTGGTGCGGATTCCATATTGTAGATGCATATTCCAATTTTGGTCGAATGAAGGTTTCGTATGCAAGTTTCCTAAGCTTTGGAGGAGCAGCATTCAGGCAACGCCGGATGTAACCAAGGGTCCTTGCTGTGTCCGAAGAAATTGTGTTAATGTGATTAATCCATGTCATATCGGAAGTTAGTACGACACCGAGATATTTATACCTATCGACTTCTTCAATGATCTCGTCGCCCAGCACATACTGGAAGGAGGAAGGAACTCTTTTACGAGAAAAGTGGATTAATTTGCATTTGGATTTATTTAGTGGCATCAACCAGTTGTTACACCACTGAGAGATATTATCTAGGTCCTTTTGGATGAGTTTGCGGTCAGTAGGTGAAGTGATCTCGCGATATAGAACACAGTCGTCTGCAAAAATACGTATGTGAGAAGAAATAGAATTTGGAAGGTCATTAATAAATATTAGAAAAAGAAGAGGCCCAAGGACTGTGCCCTGGGGCACGCCAGACGTGACATTAATTAAATCAGATTCGTACCCATTTAAGACTGTGTACTGCATTCGCGAGTCAAGAAAATTACGTATCCACATTAAGACTTGGGGGTCTAGATGAAGGCGAGAAAGTTTAGAGATTAAACG
Source organism: Ixodes ricinus (assembly GCA_037355805.1). NCBI lineage: Eukaryota > Metazoa > Arthropoda > Arachnida > Ixodida > Ixodidae > Ixodes > Ixodes ricinus. The sequence goes on along the minus strand of JAZHYW010028916.1, from coordinate 61,124 downwards.
AATATGTGGGACACGATCAAATGCCTTGGAGAAGTCTAAAAATATTGCGTCTGTTTCGTTGCGAGATTGAAGGCTGCAATGAAGGTCATGTGTAAACTCAAAGAGTTGCGTCTCACAAGAGTAACCTTTGCGAAAGCCATGTTGGTGATGGTAGAAGAAGTCATTGTAATCTAAATGCGACATTATGTGCGAATAAATGATATGTTCAAGAAGTTTAGATGGAACGGAAGTTAGTGAAATGGGACGATAGTTAGAAGGCAAGGAGCGATCATCACTTTTGTGGACTGGAACAATCCTACCTACTTTCCAATCGGATGGGAGGCAACCTTCGGATAGTGACTGATTAAATATCAGTTGCAAAATCTCACTAGATACAATCTTAGTATTTTTCAGAATCTTCGATGATATGTTATCTGACCCTGAGGATGATGAAAGCTTGAGCCCATCGATAAGAGTGGCAATACCGGCCGATGAAACGTTGATAGAATCCATGGGCTCGTAGTGAACAGCGGGTAGCTCAGGCACATTTAAAGGACACTCGTCCGTGAAGATGGATGCGAAAAAGGTATTCATTACCTCTGAGCACATTTTTTCCTCAACTGGGTTGCCACCCTCATCGACAAGTTGAATAATATCATTGTTGTTTTTTGACGTTAATATATTCCAAAACTTTTTGGGGTTGTTCTGAAGGATAGTTGGAAGGTCCTGATTAAAATATTTTCTTTTTGAAGCTTTTATTAGATGAATATAATCCTTAAGGCAATCATAATACTTCTCCCAAATACTTGAACAGCTGGTCAGTCTTGCTTTGCGAAAGAGGCGTTTTTTCTTATTACCAAGTGATTTAAGTCTTTTGTTATACCAGGGCTGGCAACCATCACTTCGGATCCGCAGAGTAGGTACAAATGCCTGAATAAGGTCATTCAATTCATTTTTATATAAAATCCAGTTGTCATTCACACTCCTTAGATTAAAGTGGATTTGATACGACTGCAAGAAAGTGGTCAGATTTCTGTTCATTGACACGAAATCTGCTCTACTGTAGTCCCGTATCACCTTTTTAACAGGCATCTTAACCAAAATGGGAAGGGACAGCGAGATGTGCAAAAGTTTATGGTCACTGAATCCATTGCTGTAGGTAACGAATCGAACAAGGTCAGGGGAGGACGTGAGTACAAGGTCAAGTATGTTATCCCCACGGGTTGGGCTCATAACGACCTGGGTTAGATTAAAAAGCAAACATAGTTCCAGAAACTCGCGAGAATCACGTGATGCATCGGCTGTTAGACTTGACCAGCTTATATTGGGAAAGTTGAAATCTCCGAATAACAGGAGGTTCGCTTTTGGAAAACGTTCAGTTATCTCCAATAGGACTTTATGCAATTCACTTGTGAATGCAGAGTCACTATTCGGGGGTCTGTAGCAGACAACAAGTACAGTTTTAATTATAGGCGAACAAAGACAGACACAAGTAATTTCCAAACTGCATTGTAACTGAATGCAGAACGAAGTGATATGCCTTTTGACTCCGATAAGAACACCACCACCGCGTTGGAGTGGCCTGTCCTTTCGGTAGATACAGAGATTAAGGTGATCGGGAAATAGCTCGTCATCGCGAACATCTGGCTTCAACCATGTCTCGGTCAGCACTGCAATATCAGAATTACTATCTTCCAATACACTGCACAGTTCCTCTCTTTTATGCATGAGGCTGCAAATATTAGTGAAAGAAACGTGATATGACGAACTTTTTGTTACCGTACGTGTTAATGAACTGGGAGCATTACGAGATGGGCTTATTACAGAGCGTAGTTATGCAGAAACTTATTTTACACGGTCTGATGCAGCGTCATATACAAAGCATTTGTTTAGCATACGGAGTTTATCGAAACGAATCTTGAATGGGACGTTTTGTGGCGTTGCGAATTGAAACAGCTTACTCCGTGCTAATCGAACAGAGGGTGATAAGTCTTCTCGGACAGCAAAATGTTGCAATCTAGAATAAATACATACATTTCACCCGACAAAACTGCGGAGAAACGCAAACTATGCATATCACGCGTTCATTACACCACCGTCACTGGTATGCCTTCGCTCTTCAAGAATTGCTGCTCTTTACCGTGAAGTAAAATTAAGGGGCTGCTAACGGAATCTGAACTCGGACTGGAGCCAGATTGTGCTGTTTCCTTTCAGTTACCTTTTCCTTTGTCCTCGCTTTCGCGCTGTTTTTTTTTTTTTGTCTTTTGGTACATCTGAATGCTAACGATAGACTGAACTTCAACTTTAATAAACTCATATATTTTCTAGCTTTTACAGCGAAGCTGTTTGTGCAGGTTCCGTCGTGTTTTTCGTGTGCGTCAACAAAAACTTCATTTTCTCCCTCTAAACTTACCGGGAAAAATTTCCCGCCAAGTTTAGCGGAAATATTTCCCTGCTAAATTTAGCGGAAAATTTCCTCGCTAAATTTGGCGGAAATATTTACCCGCTAAATTTATTGGAAAAACTTGCCCGCTAAATTTGGCGGAAAAAATTTCGCTCTAGCGGGAAAATTTCCCGCTAAATTTAGCGGGAAAATCTCTCCTGCTAAATTTAGCGGGAAAATTAGCCAGAAGGAGGAGGAAGAGGGGAGCGCACCGCCCTCTCTTGCTCGTCGTTCCAAGCATTTGCGTGCCTAGTTTCCCTTCCTTCCGCCGGGTGTAGGTCCCGTCGCGCGTGTCTAGTTTCCTTCGGCTCCTCGGGGCTGCGATAGTCCTAGACATGTGTGTGTGTAACTTTCTTCACGATGACCACCAATCAAGACAATAAATGTGTTCGTACCTTAGTTCAAAATTCTGTGTCACGTCTGTGTCGTGTGCTAAACAGCTTCGCTGGTCATCCACTTTCACAGAGTGGAATGGCTCATGATTTCTTAATACTGCGCAAACTACGGGACTCTTATTCTCTCATACATACGTTTCCCCACTGCTATGTTTAATACGCAATTCAGGTCTTTAACAAAAATAAATAGATGATGATGATAAAATCTCGTATTTTACATTGAGGTATAAGCACAATCACCAAGGATTAAGGATATGTGATGTCACAATAAACATACCATTCTTCTGATTAGTTATTCATGGAGGTCTCGTGTTTTTTCTGAACTCTCAAAAACAAGTAATATATAACGAGAAAGTGATCGCCCTCAGACAGGCACGAACTATTTTTCTGCGCGTAACACGCTTTCTCCAGGTATTTCGGTCAAGATGCAAATCGTTTTTGTTTTCTACTATTTGTATCCCTTCAGCCATTACACTCACCATTTTGTTTGAAAATCGGCTGTACAAGTATTAAAGAGTAGACCAATATAAAAATTAGACCCTATAACATCTACCCAAATTTTGAGGGAAAAGTATCCTGTTTGCCTTGAGCCTAGTGGTGTACGCGATACAAAAGTGTGAGGAGCATATGTCTTTCCCTAAAGTCAACTGGAACAGAATCTGAAATTTCAGGTGTTAATGGGCACGATAGGCATTACGCAGTATTTCTATAACTTGGGAAGTGTACTATGCAGCTCTTATTATGACGCTGGTCACACCGTTAAGAGTATGCGCATGTCTGATAGCATGCCCGAGAAATACCTAACTTGGTACAAGCTTGGTAATCCAAGAGGTCTATCTTGGGCCCAAGAGGGTTTTGAGTCCAAGTCGTTAATTTATGAGTACTTTTCTTTGGTGTTTCGCTGAATTTTCGCTGGCTCGCCACATAGTTGAAAAGTGAGAGTTGAGCCAAAGATGCCACTATGACCGGAAGAACCAGTAGTGAAGCTTAACTCTGGCACTTCTTCGGCCATTTGAGCCAAAAGATGCCAGATGATAGCCAATCTAACCAGGAGTGAAGCCTAACGTAGACATTTTCTAGGCAGATTAGGACTAAAATACTCAGACTCTTGCCAAAGAAGGTCAAGTTTGGCTCTACCTTGGCTAATTCGGGCTTTTTAAGACCTTTGATTCCCAGAAAAAGAACATACATCGTCCCAAAAGCTTGCGCTACCTGGGATGCTAAATTTATTTACACAAGTACTTGCCTTGACTCGGGGTGTGAGAGTCAACCTGGCCTTGGTGTCCGTCTCCGAAGACCATGTGGATGACCCTCCAACCAAGGCCCTCGGAAGGAGTGGTCGGAGGGCTGACTGCGTTTCCGGGCTCGCCTTCGTCTTGGGCTTCGATTTGCCCTGGTATCCGCTGCTGCAGGGAAAAAATTCGACAAGTATGAAAAACGGCCTTATATTTCTTTAAAAATGTCTGTACTGTCGGTGCAAGTTCATTCTCCAAAGAAACTATAAACACACGTTCTAGCACACGTCCCGACGAATATATTGTATAGTTTCTCCTTATCACAAAAACTAGAATATTATACAGCCTTTCGTCATCTACGCTTATACCTCTACCCAGAGTACAATTTGTTACTTCCATTTCCGCCTTACAAGTGAAAGAGGGCCAGAAATTTACGCTCAATACTGAATTCTCTTCTTCACCCGCAGGTTTTAGGTTTCCATATACGACTAAAAATGACACCGTTGAAGGGATGCAGCTATACGAGCAATCAATGTACCAGAAGAAATCCCGAAACAATAAGGGTTGTGATGCAACGTCATGGAGTCTCGTCAGGTGATCAGTCTGGTTGTCAAGTAGGGTGCATATCCTGCAACCTAGCGTCTTGGGCGACGTCCACTACCTGTTGATGTTCATGCGGCGAGCTTCCATGCGGGATGGCGCTTGGGTCCTGCGGGCAGAAGTCACCGCAGGGGCTGGCGTAGTACGTAGTGTTGAGGGCTTCTTCGACCACCGGGTGACGGCCGGGTAGCGTCACGCTCAGCGGGAAGGGGATGAAGTAGGAGAGGCGACCACATCTGGGACAGAAAGAGGGGCATTTGTGGAACCCTGCTTTCTTTGAAACAAAAGTCACTGTACACATATAATTGTTTTGTCGAGTGGGTAACGTTAGGGGGAGGGGGGAGGCAGTGGTGGAGGAGCAACTTTCTCTTTGCAATGCAGTTAAAGGTACAGGATAACGTGCAATCACCGCCACTTAGAATTGCACGCACGTACTCCATCATTTCTTCCAGCAATGCAAAAAAAGTTGTCCCTTAGTACAATAAGTATGCCTAGTCTGGTAAATTTTAAGCAATTTTTTGAAGGAACCTGTACAAGGTTTCAAACTATAGTCACTGGCACGATGTCCCGAGCATGTAATTATCTCTCCAAAGTTAATAAGATTCAGGCATTAGCTGATAAGAGCGCCTAAGAACCAATCGTAAAATCAGGAACCGTAAATACAAAGCCACGCCCTCCGTTTCTTAAGCTGTCAGTGAGTGCAGATGGACGGGGTACTTCAGTAATAGAGAATTGGTTGGCATTGTAACCCAGGAGACGAGGGAAACAAGAAACGAAATACACAAAACTCTCAACTTTTGGAGATTTGTGATGTCCGTCCACGTTTACAAGAAGAAACGCTGAATGGACATGCGTTCTTCAGTTTGATCATGAAGTCAGCGCCTTACTGTGGTTTTCTTTTCGTAAAAAGTTAAAATTAGGTAAACCTCCCCCCCCCCCTCTTCACCCCGAATATTTTAATCGTGTCCCGTCTGTTAGCCTGCACATTTGTTTTAGAGCGCAGCTCTTAGGCGCCCGTTTCCGGTTTGAGCGGCGTCGGCGTCGCTGTAACCACGCTAAATTTAGCGGGAAAATTTAGCATCCCGTGACATCAGCAGAAATTCAATTCTCCACTTCGCAACCTCAACGCCAATTGAATTCGCCGCTAAATTTAGCAGGTAAAACTTAACCCGCTAAGTTTAGCGGGAAACTTTTCCCGCTAAATTTAGTGGGGAAACTGAATTGGTGTTGAGGTCACGTGACGTCAGTTTCCCCGCTAAATACTAGTGCGGAAACCGAATCCGCTAAATTTAGCGTGTAGGACGAGAGGAGGAGGAAGGAGGAGGAGGGAGGAGGAGAAGAAGGAGAGGAAGAGGAGAGGAAGAGGGGAGATGAGGAGGAGGAGGAATAGGAGGAGGAGAGGAGAGGAGGGGAGATGTGGAGCAAAGGACGGTTGGAGGGACCAGAGAGGAGGTAGGAGGGACAGTACGCGCTTCCCTCCGTACGCTCTCCTCCTCCTCAAGAGCTACGCTCTAGTTTCGCAATACAGAGATTTGTAAACGTCTGTTATTTTTAAACAAATGATCATGTTGCCCTTTACAGTGAAACCAGTTATTATAGTTCGTTCAATAAACAAACGCGTAACGCAACGCTCAGCTACTCCGTGTTTTTCCGAAGCTCAGGCTACCGGACGTCTTTCCGATGTTTACAATGCAAAATTGCATCACTGATCAATTTTTGCTCAAAATTCATTGTCATATTTAGCAACCTCCATTGATGTCGTAATTAACTACCTTTCAGAGACTTCGTTAAAGACGTAGATGCATTTGTTATGAGACATTTCAGTCCCGTGTAGAAGATTGTGACCTATCTCCGAGAATCCGGAAAAATCCAGGCTACAGCAATGATTGTTACCTGTCGTAGATAAAGACGTCGTCCTTATCACCCTCGAGAACGCTCCACACGGGTTCGTTGGCCGTCTCTTGGTAGACAGGGAAGGACACTCTCCGTTCCAACTCCCGGACCTCTGCTGCAGAGTCCAGAGAGTTGACCACCAGAAACTGGACGTCGCTCAGGTTCCTGGCCCTCAGCTTCAGCAGCAGCGCTTCCAGGCTGAGTGTTTGAAACGTCATAGGATCAGAATTCCTGGAGTTCCGATGATTCGCACTAATATCACAGGGCCTTGGGAAGTGGCGCCATTGCCTTCCCTGCCTGGTAACAGGACACAAACAGTTAGAAACGTGCAGACAACCAAAATCTCGTAAGGTAATTGGGTGATTGGTGTCTATTGACACGGCCATCGCCATTTTGATCCCTTCAAATCCTCGAAACTGCGAATGTGTCAGTCCTGAACCGGCCATGCTAAGATCGGTATGGACAGTCATCTTACTGAAAGCTTTCCGAGCCAATATAAGCTCTTTGGTGCTGGGTATGCTGTCAACTTATCAGTAATGCTGATCTACACAGATCTTGTAAAAATAATGTTCTTGCATACTTCAGGACATGAATGTTATTTTTCAATGCCACCAACTAGCGACGCCGTATGTTGTGGCGGTGCGAAGATTTGCACTTACTTCGCCGGTGTGTGTTGATAACAGTCTGTATATACAAGTAATCTCTTTATAAAGCAACCTGTCAGCGGAAATTTAGATCGGTTCACCAGTGGAGAGCTCGAGGAAAAAATGCTTATTCAATGGGCCAAAATGGCAGCCATACGAGGAGCTTGGCGTTACTCTTCTAGAATTCAGCTACTTTTCTTCTCACGAGCACTATTGCCACAATATTTAAAGTTGGGCGGCATTGTGGAACATTTTGTTGTTCTGTTTTTTGAAGAATAAAAGTTTTACGGAAACAATAAAGTGTTTGCTGTTCAGGAGAACAATGCTTGATGAATGCATTCTGCCCATTTCCTCACCCCAAGTGTTTCTGGCAACTTTTTTGCCAACATACAGCGAACCCTGGGCATTACCTGCAGTTAGATATGCGTTTAAAGTTCGTCAGAAGCTCCTTCCACATTTTCATTGCCGCCAGCCACTGTTTCTTTGTTATGCGCAAAATGTGCGCTGCTGAGGCGCACGACGAACTGACGTCACATAACCCGTCATGGCGACTGATATTCCCGCTTGGTCTGCAGAGCAATTAGATGCTTTGGCAATGGTTCGTGGTGATGTTTATTTAGCGCATTCTTAACCTGTATCCGACTATAAAGATACCGTTTCATTTTTTAGCACCAAAGTCTTAAAAGACAAAGCATTCACCTGGAAGCCTGCTGCAGGCAGAAAGGTCAGGTAGCCTTCAGGAGCGCCACCAGGGTGATGTTACCTCTGGCTGCCATGACGGGGTTGTAACCCCCGAGACGGTCCAGGGTTCCGCCTGACCGCACATGGGAGTCCTAGCCCAGGACACCTGGACTGCGGACAGCCCCAGCAAGAGCGCGAGGGCTCCGGTTGGGCTCATGCTCCGGCCGCGGGTAATCGTTGCCCTGCAACATATACAAGGGACACCATTATCAGTGAAGACGCAAAGGAATTTGCCCCCTAACTAGATGTTTGTGGCGCATATCGAAGAAAAAAGAACACTATAAGCTGTCGAATGCACTCTCAGAACTTTGTTAGCTTAAAATTTCAGTTCTTTTAACTGAGATGCAACCTATTGGACCGACTGAAAATTGGGCAGATACGACCATATATACTCTATATGAGGAGGCTATGAGGAGCGCAAGTTCGGCTGCTTCTTTTGCAGGGGTCGTGGTGACGTCAGAACGCCGAGCTCTGATTGGCTCTGATTGGCTTTCATTGAAGGATAGCGGGTAGACGTCAAGGCAGCTTGCTTTGAGGTCTACCCACTATGCCGTTCAATCAGAGCCAATCAGAGCTCGGCGTTCTGACGTCACCACGACCCCTGCAAAAGAAGCAGACGAACTCGCACTCCGCCTTGCCACATCTGCTATCTCTGCCCAATATTTTATTATGTAAGTACAGACAGGCCATTTTCGTAAAGGTAATTGCAAATGCGGACTCCTAAACAGAAAGTAAGTTGCATAATCTTTAAAAAAAACAGTCTGCGCCGTTACACTGGGCATGACTTTCCACGTGATTACGTCATGCTTAGTGATAAAGCGCAGCTCGTTCTTCTAAGCATATTTTCAGCCTCGTAACTCGACTGACTCCCTCGGTAGAATTGTAGCACTTTGCTCTCCGAGGTGTTTTGCGGGAAATGAGACGTGCAATGTTTGATAGATTGTAGAACATGCTGTCACAATATGCTGCAAAGTTTATTATTTAATCCAACTGCGATGTTGGATTTTATACAATACACTGATGGAACACAAATAAAGGCCTGCATCTGGAATGGTAATTGAAGAGGAAGTTAAAAAAAAACAGGCTAGCTGGCTTAGGTTACACAAATTTAAACCAAAGACAAACCATCTACACCTCGTCTGTTTCTGCACAGGGGGCGGCAATGCGTCATGAAAATCAATTGGCGGGATCGAAGTGAATGCCGGAGCTTCGACTGAGAAGAAACCGGAGGCGCGAACCGTGACTAATAAGACGGTGGATCTTGTTTTCTGAGAATTCAAAACATTCATGCGATACGCTGAAAAAAAAAATCTGTATAGCATGACGCACTGCGTTCCAGTGGTCGCGCAAAAAGTAGAGTGATCGCGCTTGAATTTTTCTGTCTTCAAAAATTAAGTAATGGATTTAAGGAACTCGTGGAATCGAAACATTTTTTATGATACCGAGCGTGAAAGATCGCTTTGTCTACAACCCACTTAAACTAATGCCAGTCAATGTCTACTCCGTTCCCACCCAGGCAACCAAGTTAATGATCTCGAAACATTCATGGCCTAAAAAGTAAGCAGGACAAAATAAAAATAAAAATAAAAAAGCCGTTTCCGTTGGTTCAATTTTATTTGAAAAACTTAAGGACTGACTGGTTCGTGTGTTTCATTTGAACGTGATGCTCAAAAACATTTCGTTTGGCCGTTGTCGTCAATGAAAACACACATACGTTATAAATGTCGAAAATAATTTATTAACGTTCACGTGTAAGAACTCACCACGATGCAAGGTATCAAAACGATCCAAAGTAATATTGTGATTTTTTTCTATATAATTCTGGTGATCTTGATTTTTTATGTTATATCATGACTTCTGACTTGTGAACGAGCTGTATAAAATTATTAAAATGAGTAACTGCATATATTCCGCTAAATTCTTCAGTAAAAGTTATTAAATTAAATAATATGTGCAGGCAAGCCCGCATGTTAACGACCTAGATGAGTAACATATAATACTGTAAGAGAACTCCGAAACCTTTTAACAAAGCTGCTACCTATATTCAGTCACAAAATGTGGCGGTTCGGCGACTATTGTACACTGCGCTGCTTCGCACTGTTGCTCGTATCACATATATGCATGAAACAAGGAAACGCTGATCAGTTATACCGCTGAGTGGCGCGTAGTTTTCGGACTCACCGCCCATAATATTAACTGCTAACAGTGGGCGTCACGGACTCGGAGCGGTAACTCCCCCAGCTCTCGAGGCCTGCCGCGACACCCCTGAGTCTGCACCCGAGATGGTCCACCACCCCCCCTCCCTGTGACGTCACTGCTGCTAGATTACTATTGTCTAGTATGATGCTCTCATACTGCAAAACATACAAAGTACAAAGTGGTGAGAATTCAGTTATTGTGCTCTTTCTGTACTACGGTTACTGATCGAAGCCAATGCAGTCTTGTGTGAATATCACGTCACCTTTGGGAGGTGGAGTGATGCGCAGGGCGCACTACTTATTCACGTGGTATATTCAACAGTCTGGATCTGCTGCGACGGACGGTTTTAGCATTCGCTGGGGTTCATCATTAGGTGAAACGGAGTATAGTCCCCCGTTGGGAGAAGCAGGTGACAGAAGGAATTGGAGAAAGGAATGACGCTCGGCGAGTGAGATGATGTCATGCCACGTTACGTCATGTCACGTGATGCCAGTGTTTATTCAGTAGGCCTGCTGTGCAGAAACCGTTTATTTCTGTTCCCTCCCTAAATTTATGTACAGACAACTCCTCTGCGCCGGTGGAGTAGTAGGTACAGCGACACTATTACAGCCTTCTTTCTATTAATTGTTTAGAAGATGACGTTCTAAACCAACGAAGAACACCTGTCAGTGAAGAACTGAGTATTAATAAGGATCGACATCTGGGATATTTTGATAAGTAACCAAAATCTTGGTTACACTGCGGTTATCACTATAGTACACCTCCGTTAATGGATATTTTGTAGGAAAATAATATAGCTGAGATACGAGACACTTGAGCCCATGGTCCAGAATCGCACAATATTCGCAGTAGATAAAGTAACGTAAGTAAAAACTTCAAATAAAATTTGATCATTACCGTCATCTGGAAGAATGTTCAATTTGTGATTTAGTTGAACACCATTTAAAGATCACCTGAATATTAGCTATGATGTTTCTCAATAATACGGAGTTTAATTATTTAGACAGAAAACTGACTTAATAGCAGCGTAGGACTTCGGCACACCTAATTATTGTGAAGTTGGCGCGAATAGAAATTAAATCACATATTATTTAACGCGACAATAAAGAAAACCTTTATTCATAACGTTAAGATATATATTAATTACATAAGAATGAGGTCATGTACCCATAACTTAGAATAGACCTTACACAACACTCCGTTTCGACATCAGTGGGGCGGTCGGACAAAAATGACACTCGACGTAAAAGTAAGAAAAATGACTCCCTTGCCAGAAAACATTTCGTGCCAAATGGACTCATTTATCAGCAGGGCATTACTCTGGCCTATACTTAGCTTTCGAAGTTTTCGTGTCTTTTATTTTACTAAAATGTCGTCAACATCTGGGTCAATGTTTGTTATAAAAACGAATTATACTATTGGACTTTTTTTTAAAACTTGCTACCCACATAGTGCCAGCCTTTTTGGCTGGTGGTGATTAGTGGTGAGTAGGTAGCGCTGTCAAGAAGATTTTATTTTTCTCAAGCACTCTTGACCATTAATTGCGAGAACGGATTTTTTCGTTTACTTTTTAATTTTTATATATATATATATATATATATCGACGAATTTTGGCTTTGCAATCACCAAAATAGTGCCTGGAGTCGGATAGCAGCGCAGAGTTTCGAGAGTTTGGCTCTCTTTTTATTCGGGTTTTATTTTTGAAGTAAACTTTCGTTTTACCCTGAAATCACTTATTCTAACTTTACTTCGCATTAAGAGGCACGTAAAAGAAAAACAAAATATTATTTTCCCACAGCCATGTGTGAGGAACGACGGGGTGAGCCATGTCTCTGCTGTAGAGTAAGGTCTTTCGTCCGTATATAAGCTTTTTTTTTACGGAAAAGGGGCATTAGCATGCTACCGCTCTCATAGAAAAAAAGACACATATAAAAGAATAAAAAAAGAAACAAGCAAAAGTATAATCATGTAACACACTAGTAGCTCGATTGCTCGTCGAAAAGTGCTAATGTTAGAAACATATATATATTACAGTTTGGTACTGCTTGTTATATTCGAGTCTCATTCTTAAAGGTGGCGACGTATGAAAGAAAGCCAATGCCAATGGATAAAAAGGGAATTCAGAGCGACAGAACCGAGAGGAGGCATGAAAGCAAACAATGCTATGAAGGAGTGATGAATCAACAGCTGTATTTATAACCTTATGTAAAATCAGTAACCACATACTACAAAGAAAGAGCCTGATCCCAGTTTCTGGTGCAATCTGTCATACCTGTAGTAGCGCTTGGGTGCAAAATATATGTCGTTGCTAAGTTATATATAAACCATATTTAACACGCTTAATGTCACACAGGGAGCTGTAAAAATGCGTTTTTAATGGCAGGGCCTAACTCAAGTTTGTCTGCTTCTTGCACAGGAGTTTTGATGATGTCAGAACCTCTAGCTCTTATTTGCTGGCTGAAAAAATAGTGGGTAGACCTGAAGGCATCAAGCATCGAGACGAGGACTACCCTCTACCTTTTCAATTAAAGCCAATCAGAGCTCGGCGTCATTCTGACGTCATTTTAACTCTTGCTCAAGAAGCAAACGACTTGCTCTCCGCATATGTTTATAATTTTTTTTGTCAGAGCTTGTTGTCGCAAGACTACATTTTATACTTAAAAAAATGTCATTACTCTTTTACCATGTTTTGATAAAATAACAAATTGGCCATATTATGATACTAGAGATTGCTTCTTCCGATGAAGCCAAAGAAGATATGATGCACAATAGAAAAATAGTCATTAATTATTTACGCTTAATATCTGGTAGACTTTACATGAGCTTAGTAAAACGATGATAACTTTATGTTTATAAAAGTTAAAAAATGCTACCAATTGGGTTTCTTGGAGGGACAATGTCGAATAGTCATAAGCCTATTCTTATATTAGTTTCCGCTTGCTTCGTCCTAAACTTCACAACCTTATTTTTGGGATTTTACCGAAATAGTATTTCAGCGCTACTGAGTCGTTTGAATGGGTCACATTAAAGGGTCGTTTCTTTATACTTTTAATAATTTCTGCGGTGGTCCACGTTATTCAATATATTATTTTGTTTCTTCAAAACTTTTGTGGATAAAGCTTTTTTATGTTAATTGGGATGCTAAGTTTATAAGTTTATTTTCGGTATCGTTTACGCATAATATTTAAATTTATAGTGGACAGCACAACGCGTCGACACTGTCTGCGCAAATATGTCTATACGCCACTAGACGCTGTAAGCTAAGACAGTATGGTTTTTTATGAGCTTATGTTTGCCTCCCTAACTTCGTTGTTTTAATCATGCAAATTATCTGCATTTAGTCGTTCTTTTGCGGAGCTTATACTTTCTGAAAAAAAACCTAGGCATTTCTATGTAAATAAAATACCACCAACTTAGATTATTCATGACATGTTCGCGTACAACAACCCTTCAGTATTTTGCTTTCATTTTTACGCCACATTTTAGTTCTTAAAAGTTAAAACAAAACTAATTTAAATTTTGAGATGAATCTCAAATCGTAAAATAGGCAAGCCAACTTAAGATACAAAACAAAAAAGCGCTTCTAGAAATTTATGATTCTTTTGATTTCATGAAATATTGCCTTTTAAGGAATGGATGGATAAGGTAGCAATCTTCACTTGTCGCGACTTTATGCTCATGCCATGCCGCAGTTATTTTATGCACAACTACGACAATTTTAAGTGCATTTCTAGTCACTGTGCAGATTTTGTATTCGCCTTTTCTCGTGAACAAAGCTGTATCTTTCGTGGAAGGAAACAATGCCGAGCAAAGGTTCTGCCATGTCGTCAGAATTGCGATAAGAGCTAGAGGTCTCAAGTAGCTTTATCGACAAATTGATGCCACGGGCTGGAGAGCCTCATAGTACAAGGAAGGTACAATTTTGTGCCGATGTGTAGCCTTATGTCGCTACGTGCCTTTAGGATATCATAATGTAGTCTTTGAGATCTTAAAGAATGCAGTGCCTGGCGAGTGTCAAGCACCTCATCATTGCTCCATAGCCAATGAAATTTGAAGCATTAACAGATAAGAACGGAAAACGTCGATTCACGAATCAAAAGGTGTGCACATAATTATGACACGCCCTGCGTGGCCTAAGCTCTGAGTGAGTGTATTAGCTAGACCCAATTTCCTAATGGTGTAAATAACGCTTTACAGAAAAATTGTTAACATAAGCTGTTTTATGTAACAACTTTACCCAATATCATTACAATGGTTTTAGCGAGACAGGAAAATACCAGCACTCCTTAGAAAATTTAATATCATAATAAGAAACCATTATTAATTGAATAAAGACACCAAGGCATTGCTCGTGTTTGTGGATGCTTCGGTTTTATTTTCCCGAAGGATATATGCACAATATTAATCACCAGCTTGATTACGTTTCTAAACTTTTCAGGAATCATGGTTGCATGGTGTGTGAAATCAAGATTTTAGTGCCTGATTTTAGAGATCGCATTATTGCATGGCGTGCAATGCCCAATATATGTTAGGCACTTCTATAAAAAGGGAAGACAAAAAGAAGACGCTTATTTTTAATTTGGCTTCGGTTTTTTTATTTTGCCTCTAAGTTAACCACGCTTTCATAAAGTGCCCAAACAAACAAATCATTCTGAAACAGCTCAAAAAATTAAAAAGGTGGTGACTATTTACCGTTCACGCAGGACAATCGCTTTAAGAATTTCGACACTAATTTTTATTATTATGGCAAACGTTTACTTATCTTTTATGGTCCTTAAGCCAACGACGTCATTACTAAGAGAGGTAAGCATGAACCCTGTTGGTTACTACATTCTTAGTATTTTCCCACAAAAAAAAAACTGCCCGAATATTAGACATTATTATTAATTTCACAACTTCACCAATATTTCCCAGTACAAACAATAAGAAAACAAGAAAAAGTGCAAGACATTCGTAGGCCATCAAATTTTAAATATTGATATGCATGCCAAAAACATTATTTGCAGTACGAAGTTTCTTTTGATATATGTCGCAGAGTTTAGTGGCTCCATGCTGGTCGATAGGCAAAAATATGTTAGGAAATATCGATATGTTGACGCTTACATTTCTTTGCGAACAATGTTGTAGCTACCGGTAAGTAGCTGACAAGGCTGCACATATCAATAATGTTATAGAAACCTCAGCAAAATTAAGAAATACGGAAATGTGCTTGCATTTAGCGCATTTAAATGCTAGTGGGGAACTTTAAACCAAAGTTTGGGAGTGGCAGATATTTTTTCTGCTGAGAGAATTAGCTTCTTGGGGGTATTGATCGTACATCTCGGACTTCGAAGTATTCCTTAAATTTTGTTTCTCAGCTTCAACTGCTTTTGGGCAAAGCCTCACAAACGGCAAATCCTCACGCATCTAGTTAAAGCTACGGCACGTATTCTGGGTCGCAATACTATATTTTTTACATCTTATGTTCTCCTTTTAAGCAAAGCACTTGACACAAAGTTCGACACAAAAAAAACACGCTTTACCAACGTAAAGCAGCCTCACTCTTCGTCTGCCTTTCTTCCCCAAGTCCTAAATGTTATCAACAATCTGTACAAATTCATATAAGAGAAGAGCCCGTGAGAAATGTTGCTTTGCATGAGCAGACACACACAAGACATTTAGAACGCAGGGACTGGTTCCTTAGCGCATGTCGCCTCCTTGAACCGGCTACACGGCTCTCGTGAGTTGGCACACTTCACTCACCCGAAGAAGAGGGGGCCCCTTCCGGAGACTCGCTGACTGGGCGCCGACTTCTCCGGCGCGCGACTCGGTCACTGACGAGGCAGACGACCCTGGACTTCGCTTGGAGCTCGTCCAGTCGCGTGTTGTTCGCAAAGGCGATGAGTTATCGCAGCTGACTGAAGTCACGTGATCGCCGAGGCCGCTGTTGTCAGGCGGCCCCTTCTTCCAAAGATATAGACCGATGTCCCATGCGAGCAATATCTTCCCTCCTTCCCCGCCGAGAGCCTCGTACACTATTTGATATGTCGCGATGCTGAACGGACATAATTCTGCGCGTAGCCGAGGCTTTCGCCGTTCGAGTATTGGACGGTTCTGCCACGAGACTCGTTCGCCAATAAATGTCTATGTTGATAATATATGTCAGCTGCAATCAACATAAACATGACGGTTTGATTTTGGTGTGCACTGATTTATTACTGCGGAGGATTTAGATGAGAACTCGTTGTCCTTTGCACAAAAATTTGAATCTGACCTTCTTTTTTTTTTGGTTTAACGCTATTTCATTTTGTCCTGAATTCACTTTCTAGGCGCCAGCTCCGCCCTGCTAACTTGGGTACTCAAGACGGTTACTGCGGTTTCTCAGATCACCACCTTTACTCGTGTATAGTCCACGCTATAGAAATACGGTTTTTATATATGATGTGTCCAGTGAACATATCAGATCATACATAAATTAGGACAGGCCAATAATCTTGTTTTTTAATCTAGTTTAAATATTACATCCACTCCTCCTTCGGTCGGAATATTGGCCCACACTATGTTGTATATAAAATAAATGACATATCTTGCGTGGTTGTAGATGTTCGTTTATGCTTATTCGACAGATTCATATATTCACTGTTAATTAGGGAAGCCACATTGTTGATCCATAAGCTTAAAGTAAAGTAATGAAGAGGTGAAGGGAAATGTTTCGTAAAAACAAATAAAGGCAAAAAACATACACTATGGAAGTTTACATATAGCGTTTCAGTATAATTTTAATTTAAGCATAGAGTTTAACGAAAGCGATTTGTTTTTTCCTGCCATAAAATGACTTCCTTTTGGTGCTGATTTCGCATTGGTAATTTATTCTTGCTCGAAAATTTAAAACGAAACTGGCTTGTTGCTTATCTCCTTCGGCCCACACATTCGCTCCTCTGCTTAATCTGAAGGTAACATGTCACTGCACATTTCTTCAAAATCCCTTCGCCTATTTTTTTTTTTGCCTGCTTTATCTGTGACAGCAGCGAGTAGTAAAGAGTGCAGTTTCGATGTTTCATTTTTAATATCATCCTGATAAACTTTTGCTTTGATACTGTATAAAACTGGTTTGTGCCTCAGATACTTTTTTCAATTGCAGTCGTTTTCCGAGCAAACATGAACACCTATATCAGTATGATATGTTACACAAATACGAGTTCAATCAAAATTTGTTTAACACTTCCGCACTCTCGAATTACAAACAATTCAACAACCAGCTTCTTTAAAATAACACCGAATTGCAGTTTGAATTCCATTTCCATTTTAAAATTGTGGCCACCTAAAACAGTTAATAATTCCGTGTCAAAGTTTATTATAAATAACTACTATGTAACATTCATAGTGTCTCCGCTTTTAAGTATCTTTTTTTATTTCGACTTGATGGCTTTGTCGTCAAATAGCAAACCTTTCTTCAAATTAATTTTTATCCTCCAGATCTTCGTGACACGCTTGTCCTTCGCTTAGCCGAGTATCATCGCGACTAGGCACCTCATCGCATACCTAACGGTTCGACGGTAGCGTAAATTAATTCCACCGATGTTTTTCCCTGTATACAGTGAAACGCCCGAACGCTCTGAACAGTGGCGTACCAACTTGTTTTTGAGTTGGGAAGCAAACCAGAACCCCCCCCTCCCTCCTCCCCAGGGCCGGGGAGCGGCGCCCTTGGTATCCCTTGGGCTCCGCTGGCCAGCGTTTGCCCTGCCCAGTAGCGGCTCTTTCAGGGTTGGGGTGGGGGGGAGGGGAAGGGCAAAACACATCCATGCCTTGCCCCCCCCCCCCCCGCTCTGAGGATTGGGGGGCAAGCACCCCCTTGCCCCCCGTTTGGTACACCCATGGCTCTGAATATGTCATGGGTTCACTCATGATATTGCCGCGTGCGTGGCAATGTTGGAAACTCACGTGGCTGCCACGCTGGCGACCGGGGCTCGAACCCCTATTGACACATTTCTGTTGTTTTTTTCTTATTAGTATGTACTCTTCTGGCTAGTTCCAGCGCACTCTTAGTTGTCGTTGTGTGTTCCGGTTGGAAACATTTTTGAACTGATTGCTTACAAAAACTGTCCCGAAGCAACGGTATCGCGCTGCTTGTGAACAGTCACCATTCCGTCGCAGTCACAAGATGTGTGGTAGATTTCTCTAGCATTAACTTGAATTACTGCACTAGCTTTGCATTAAGTTATAGTTAACTACATTAACTGCATTACTGCATTAACCTCACATTATTTTAATGTGTGGCACTTTTTTCTTCAGTTTGTTGGCACAGGTTCCACTATAAAGCATTTATTTTAAGTTCTACATTAATATGCTCCTTTTTATTTATGATAATGTAGTTGTGAATTGTAAAAACGTTGTGTTGTGTAAGTTTGTATGTTCTCATTTCTACGATTGAATCAATATATTAATCTCGTATACACATATAATTGTATATGCTAGATTGAGTTTTTCTCGGAACAAGCATTCCGAACTGGAATCACTTGAGTAAAATAGTGAGTGATCTAATATATTTGTCTATTCTATACTATGTATGATCCCTTACACTCTATGAATAAGTGAACCGCATGTTCAGGGCAGTCCGAACTGTGCGCGGAAGCTACCACAACACTGAGTAATGTTGTATGAGCTTGGTAATATATATTTAAATCAATATACATCATTCACACAATTAGAGTATTAGTTTTGACACACTGTCTACACATTCTGGGTATACTGCAACCAAACTTGTTTTTTAAGAAAGAAAAAATAAACGAAAAGTGAGCCACGAGGATATTTTTATTTATATATGTATTTAGCTTACCCGGTCAAACGACATTACAGAGAGGTGTGATAAGCACATAAAGCAAAACAAAAAGGCAAAAATAAACACTTATGGTACATAAATAAACAAGAGAGGGCATTTTTTAAAGCATCTGGGCCAGGTAAAGTTGTCATATGTTGAGGAAGGTGTTGCGTTAAGATCATCTGGCGGGCTAGTAGGTTGTACATATTAGAATATTTTAGCTCAAAACGAAGAGGAAACAAAAGAGAGGGAGACAGGAATGAGACCTAACTGACAACTGACATTTTAATACTCGCTAAAGAGAAGGAGAAGAACGATGTTTAGGGTGTTATCAAAATGAAGAAAAAACGAAGAGAATATGTTTACAAAAACATACGTTATACGTAAAGTGAATCCCATTTGCACCATTAAAGGGGAAATTACTAAGGGTACTTAGGTTTTACCAATACATTCCCAAAATTAAATAAAGAAATAGTCAAGTAATTTTTCTTTATAAAAAAGAAGAAAAAAAAGCCCCGAAATGACGAAAAGAGAGATGCTGATAAAATAGACAAAGACGAAGTTTGGGAAGAGTTTGAACTTAAAGGACATAGGAGGTCGCAGTTCCTCATGGAATGAGACTGAGATAATTAAGTTTTTTGCTAGTCATGGCTATTGATGATGCACTGACACAGGCATGCCCCACTGGACAAAATGATTTGTGCCTCGTACAGCTCGCGAGCCCTCTTAGTCCTGAAACGTTTTAAGATCGGTTGCTAAACATCGCGGAGCACTTGCAATATCTTACATGTATGGCTAGGTGTCCCGCTGGCGACGACTTCAGAGATATGGCATGTTCTCTTAGGCAATCGTTGACACATCGTCCTGATTGGCCCATATACACTTTCCCGCCTGTAGACGGTATCGGGTACCACTCCACACTGGCACTCCACGTATTTCTTTTGATGTTTAACATTACACTCTGCTTGCGGTGTCTGGTGTTTGTTAATTCTTGGACACAACCACTTTAGTTTGTCCGGGGAAGAAATTACAACACTAACTTGATACCTTGATGCGATATTTTGTTTAGGCTGTGAGATATTCGATGGATGTATGGTATCACTGCTGGCCTTTGGTTCTTTGTCCGTTGTTCTGTCTCGTCGTTCGCTGGAGGTGATCATAGATTCGGCGACGTCAAACAAAATTGAACTCGGGTATCCAGTTGCCTCGAGGCGCTCAACTTGAGCGTAAAAACTCTCTCTCGCTGTATGTGAGCAATACTTCTTTAAAGCCGCGCTCATGGCATTTTCACAATTTTTCGTTTAACGATCTTAGAATGTGCCGAGTCATATTCTAGCAGGCCTTTTTTGGATCTTGGGGAGTACTTCCAGCAAGTGTGGTTGTCATATGAAACAGCAGTTGGAGATCTAAAAATTGAAGGATGGAATTTACTGGTGACTCATAGGCGAACCTAGGCCTGCTGTCCTTCCAAGAAGGTGGATCATATGTTGTCAATTATTTGTTTTCCATTATTTATAGGTCTTTTGTAAAGAAGCACCAGGTAGTCATCCACGTGCCTGAAACATATGAGATACTTGTCCGATGGTAAGTGCATTGGCTATTGCCCGATCACACTGAGAAGAAAAATATCACAGAGGATTGGCGCCACGCATGACGCCAATACATATTTCTTTCTTTTGTAGGTAATAATGATCTTTGTGCATGACAACGGTGGCAGAAAGGTAGAATCGCAAACTGTTCTAAAGAGATTCCACCTGAATTCCACATTTGTTTTGAAAGGAGGTAATCTCATTAGCCTCAATACACTCATTGACAGCTGCTAAACAATTTTGTATGTGGAATAGAATAAAATATATCTTCCACATCAAGAGAAAACCCGAAGCCTACTTTTGATGTATTCTGTAGTAAGTACTGTATGACCTCCTCTGAGTTTGGGATAAGGAATGGACCGTCCAGTTTGAGGTTGGATAGGTGTTGCAATAGGAATCGTGACATCACCCCTTGCCAGGATCCTTTTTCGATAACTACTACCCGAAAAAGACATCCTTCTTTGTGCGTTCTAGCAGTAAAAAACATGTCTAAATGAACTTTCTGGTAGTCGAAATTAGCTTTTTTCATTTGTGTCAAATCAAGCCTAGAACACATTTGGAGCGCAAAGGCCTTTATCATGTTTTTTTGGTTTTGACCTGTGATTGCTTGAAGTTTTTGCCAATGGTCTTGTCTGCCTTTTCTCGGCAGTTTGTTCTAGAGATCACCACAAAGCCCCTTCCTTCTCTGACACTATGGTGGTGATCCCTAGAGCAAACTACCAAAAAAGGTAGACAAGGCTATGGGCAAAAACTTCAACCAATCACAGGTCAAAACCAAAAATATAAAGGCCTTTGCCCACCAAATGTGTTCTAGTCTTGATGTGACACAAATGAAAAAGCTTTCAATTTCGACTACAAATAAAGACCATTTAGTCATGTTTTTTACTGCCAAAACGCACAAAGAAGGATGTCCGTTTCGGGTAGTAGTTACCGAAAAGGATCCTTGCAAGGGGTGATGTCACACTTCCTATTACGACACCTATCCAACCTCAAACCGGGCGATCCATTTCTTATCCCAAACTCAAAGGAGGTCATACAGTACCTACTACGGAATACATCAACAGTAGGCTTCGGGTTTTCTCCTGACGTCAAAGATATATTTTTTCTATTCCACAAACAAAATTATTTACAGCTGTGAATGAGTGTATTGAGGCCAATGGAATTACGTCCTTTCAAAACGAATGTAGAATTCAGGTGGAATCCTCTTTAGAACTGTTGCGATTCTACCTTTCTGCCACAATTGTCAAGTACGAAAATCTTTATTACCTACGGAAGAAAGGAGTATTTACTGGGTCATGCGTGACGCCAATCCTCTGTGATATTTTTCCCCAGTGTGATCGGGCAATAGCCAATGCACTTACCATCGGACAAGTATGTCACATTTTTTAGGTACGTGACCGACTACCTGGTACTTCTTTCCCAAAGACCCATAAATAATGAAAAACAAATAATCGACCACATAAAATCCACCTTCTTGGAAGAAGGACAAGGGCTTAGGTTCGCCAATGAATCACGAGTAAATTCTATCCTTCAATTTTTATATCTCCAACTGTTGTTTCATATGACAACCACACTTGCTGGAAGCACTCCCCAAGATCCGAAAAAGGCCTGCTGCAATATGACTCGGCACATTCTAAGATCGTTAAAAGACGAATTGCGAAAAATGTCATGAGCGCGGTTTTAAAGAAGTCTTGTTCACATACAGCGGGAGAGAGTTTTCATGCTCAAGTTCAGCGTCTCGAGGCATCTGGATACCCGAGTTGAATTTTGTTTGACGTCACCGAATCATTGATCATTTCCAGCGAACGACGAAACAGAACAACAGACAAGAACCAAAGGCCAGCAGTGATACCATACATCCATCGAATAATCTCACAGCCTAAAAAATATAGCATCAAGGTATCAAGTCAGTAGTTGTACTTGCTTCCCCGGACAAACTAAAGTGGTTGTGTCCAAGAATTAACAAACACCAGACACCGCAAGCCGAGTGTAACGTTAAACATCAAAAGAAGTACGTGGAGTGCCAGTGTGGAGTGGTGTACCCGATACCGTTTACCGGCGGGAAAGTGTATGTGGGCCAATCAGGACGATGTGTCAACGACCGCATAAGAGAACACGCCATATCTCTGAAGTCGTCGCCAGCGGGACACCTAGCCATTGTTTCGTCCCGTCCTGATGTAGAGACACCACCCTCTCCACCTTCCAGCCATCAGATCAACATGAAACATCTAAAAATTGCTGAAAGGTTTCTGCCAGAATTATGGAGAGAGCACATTTCAGTGCTTTTCAGGAATTTTGAATTTATTTCATCAACACCAGCAGACGAAGACAGCTTAAGAGAATCAATTAGTTTAATTATACCTGCAGAATTGATTAGTACTGGGACATTCGCAGATAGTTAGCTGACTGAAAGTCAGGATTAGGATGGTTTTCAACAACAGAGAAGTCCTTAAAAAAGTGTTGTTTAATAAACTACCACAAACATTGCTTTGCGCCACCTCGCCGCCCTTGTCAGTTAGCGATAAAGAACATGTTTTTTTCCGGTTAAACACTATGAGGCTTAACGCTATATCGCGGAAACATTATATGCCTTACTTTTTACATCGCAATAAAACTTTTTACAATACCCATTAGCTTCAAAACTTAAATATCCTAAAATTTTCCAAAGATTATACCCTGTTTCACGCCGTGTCCTGCAGACGAACTGCGGCGACCGCCGAGCAGCTAAACACTGCTGTACACAGTAACAGCGCGGTGTTCATGCTTAGCGGGAGGTGTTCATATAGCCGTTCGACGTCACATGATGCCATATGGCAGTAGGATGTCATAGGACATAACCTCACGTGACACTATTACTTTACAATACCACGACACTGCAATTCCTCGCCAAATTTGGCGGAGAAGCCTTCCTCGCTAAATTTTTGGGCCACGACGTGTGCGTTCAGAAGTCGCACATGAGATCATACAACGAAAACCTCGGCCCCTAACGGCCACCGCCGTGAATGGACGAAGGAAAGAAAGTCACATTTTCCGGACATCATGCACGTATGTCAGAGATTTAGCAATAGAACACTTGGAGGAGCGATTCTGCAGCCTTATCGTGTTCGGAAGTAGCTATCCATCTACCGCCCTTTTATCGCTGTCTCGGACAAACCAAAGATAAAAGCACTTGGCCCTTAAGCCACACCGCTGGGTATAGCAACTTATACGGTGCTCAATACGTATGGCAAACATATCTAGATACCTGTCCATAAATGCAAAAAAAAAAAAAAAAATCAGACTCTTAGAAAAAGAGGCTGCTGCAGTTCAACGGTCATACCCACTCCCAGAAGATGAAGCTGCTCCTCACCAGTTAGTCGCCCATGAAGAGATACCGAAGCGGTGTTAGAAACGTTGAGCCCCTTCACACTTAATGATTGGTTGGTGATGACATCTTTTTTCTTTATGATAGGAAACTAAGGTAATGTATCCAGTAGCTCAAGATTGCAGGTATTGCCAGAAAAGATAAACCTTTGCCACATCATCAGTTTTGAAACCGACTTGAGTGGACAGGATACGCGAAAACTTGCGCTAGATCACATTTGTATCGCAATTGACAATGTAGCAATTTCAGACGTTAGAAAAGATAGTTTTCTTTTTGCCGTGTTGAAAAGTATATTTCTACATTTAAAAGCCTGCACAGCAGAGAGTGAGTGTCGTGTATATCTTTTGTACAAGGTACGTGATAAGTAGAAAATAGATTTCTTAAAATGTTCAAAATGGGTCTCTTGAATATTTTTTATAATCATTTCCAGTCGCATTTCTCAGTGGGTGATTGGCCTTTTGAAC
This sequence comes from Ixodes ricinus, assembly GCA_037355805.1. Classification (NCBI taxonomy): domain Eukaryota; kingdom Metazoa; phylum Arthropoda; class Arachnida; order Ixodida; family Ixodidae; genus Ixodes; species Ixodes ricinus. Next base: position 36,781 of record JAZHYW010028916.1, on the reverse strand, counting down.
TTACGTACAAGTTAACATAATGACAGGAAAGTTAATCTCATTTGTCGCCCCACGAACGTACTTCTAGACATTTTGTTTATAACCTTGTAAGGGTTGTATCAATTGAAATGCAACTAAGCGTATCAGGTTGAGGGGCTCAACCTGATACATTGGGTTGAAACTTTCAAGACATAAGTTGTAGCTTCATTCCTGTGACAGGCTAAACTGGCCTTACAGAAATAGGAACAAAGAGTTTGGTAGAAGAAAAGGTTGACGTCAGAAACTGAATTTCATACTTTTTCGCAGTTTTCGCCGTTTTCAAAATATGATGACATTGATCAAACAGCTAAGGTGTGCTTAAGTAACGGGTTCAATGGAGAAACAAAAAATCAGCCGGGCTCATCCTGCACGAACTCTTTGAACTAAAGGTTACAGGGAATTAAATAACTTTTGGCCATAGAATAAACAACTATGAATATGAGGTTTGTATCAGTCAGAGTAGAACATATCGACATAATACGCCCTAAAATAGAAGTAATTTACAGTGGGAGCGGAAGGTCGCAGTTTTAGAAAATATAAAAGAACTATTCTAAACCAAGCTAGTTGCGAAGCAAAACCATGATGTGTAATGGTGTCTTTCTTCTGTATAGCTGTGAAGAGCATGGTAACGGCGTACCGGGTCACAAGATTTCAAGATGATATGATGTATTCTAAATGACCCCTTGTGACATTCCCACTCTGGGGTATCGTGCTTACGCAAGAGGGACCGCGTCGCCTCGCCAATAGAATACGATTGGCATATACTGTAACCGTCACGTACTCTCGTCTAGTCCCCCCTTATCTTTTCGTTATTTGCAGGTTGAAATGATTCACCACTTTTTCGTCCCCCATACTGGTCATGCCTACCACGTTGCTGTCAACGAGAGTAAGCGAAAAAAGGTCGATAATCCGTCTCACCTTAAGTTCGAACGCAGCCGACACAACGATCCCATTGAGCCATTCAGGCAGCGCCAATAATGCATCGTCATGGTGCCCACGGTCTTTCTACGTTTTCCACCCTACACCATCCACGCGCCGTGAATGGTGTAACCGCAATAATGCGCTCTTAAAAGTACGATCTTTATTTTTTTTTTAACGGATCTTGCTATTTTACAGTTTTGTCCGTCCGTCTGTGCATTCCCAGCTAGACCTAGCGGGGAAACTGAAATAGTGTTTACGTCACGTCACGTCAATAGATGTCACGAGACCTGAAATCACGTTATCTATACCGTAATTAAGTTTCCGCGTCCAAAATTGGCAGCGAGATTGATGTAAGGTGACCTTAGGTCGCTGGACCTATTATGCGCTGATTCAGTTTGCCCGCTCAATCTAGGTGGACGATTTACGTAATGTGACCTGACGTAACGTCCCCTTTACACTAATTCACATTCCCTACTAACTGTAGCGGGATATTTAATGGCCCCTGACACGACATCACGATTTACAAGAATTTAGTTTTCCCGCTAAATATAACAAGAAATTTGACTTCGCGTGGCCAGGAGTTACGCGAGCTATATACGGCGATTCAATTTCCCCGCTGAGTTTGGCGGGAAAATACTACATTGTATGCGTTATAAGACTTGAAATGACGGCCATTTGATTTTTTTCTTTTTCTGCGCGCGCGCGATTGATTCTGTTGTTGATAGCAAACCCACAATGACAACAGCGGCATGACGATGCATTTGCTGGTGCTGCTTGATTGGCAATCGTAGCGTCGGCCACCGTTGGACTGAAAGTAAAACGGAACAAAATAGTGTGCCCCCCCCCCCCCCCAGTACAAGGTGAGTGGGCGAAGCCAACGAGGCTTGGCCCACTCCCGGCAAGAGGTCCAACGAGTCAGGAGGTCCAATATTTGACCTCTTGACGCGTTGGATCTCTTGACTGGCCGTGGATCTCTTGACTGGTTGGACCTCTTGACGCGTTGGACCTCTTGACCCATATTGGACCTCTTCACTCGCCCCTCGATGTGTCAAGAGGTCCAACGCGTCAAGAGGTCCAATATTGGATATCTTGACTCGTTGCACCTCTTGGTGTGAAATACGTACGGGCAAGGAAAATAAAATAAGTACAGGCAAAACAAAAACAAAAAACCTAAGAGGGCAACTAAGCTTTCTTCTATGATGTGAGAATGCGTGTGCATTATCTTTGCCCGAGTTATGTTGCCGCCACGGATAGCGCGTTACTTTCACGATCAAGAGGACCCATAGTCGGTGACAGGTGAAGAACGAAGCGGAAGCTCCTCCCACCCTTTTCCACTTTAGTGGAGTGAACGCTGGAGGGAGGCGACCTCCTCTCCATTGTTCGCTCCGCTGAAGTGGAAAGGGGTGGGAGGAGCTTCCACTTCGTTCTTGACCTGTCACCGACTATAGGTTCGAAACCAAGAAGGGATGGTTTCGTGCTCACGTAACCAAAGAAGGCACGTGACCACAAATTTGTTTTTCTCTTTTTTTTCCGGTTTGGTCACGTGACCAGAGATATTACGTGACCAAAAAAAGCAAGTGAAAAGAGGGATTTTTTTTTGTGTTGGGCAAGTTACGGATTTTGACTACGGTATTTTGCCGATGGCTTTTTCGCTGACTGACCCAGGTAATTCCCATGCATTAAAAAAGCAGACAACCGAGATGCTACCAAAATAAGGCGGAGAAGGAAAATGTCGGAAAAAGAGCAAAAAGTTAGGCTGTGAGGACTTCCACACGGCAGGGGGATCTCACGATTATGGCTTTGATACATCGTTTCTGGCCGGTGACGTAATCACTGTTCGTGTGTATCGCCCGAGATTTCCTTGGTTTCTGAAGCGACAGATATGCGCGCGCTGGGCTGTGGAGATCGCATGCTGGGCACTGGATTTGTAAACACCGGAAATCGTTGTTGTTATAAACTATCAAGCTTATTGAAACATCGGTTTGTTGGGAACCTGCAGCCCTGCAGAGCTGCGTGCCTTTACTTTTCTACCCCTGACGACAAAGTCGTAAATCTGCATCTCCCGTGTTGCGCTCCCCCGCGAAAATCGAACACGTCACCGCAAATGTCTTAACATTCCACGATTTGAGATGCCTTTTTTGTTTAGGTAGTGTCTATTTCGACATCGGGTTTCAAAGTAATTGTAAAACTACTTTAGACACATCTGTCGTCACATACAAAAGATATGTCCATAGTTATTTGCTATTTCGATGTCTACCATCAAACTAAAACACTATTCCGGCGTTTGACGTCAAGGACAACTGAAGTTCTTTTTTTTAACTTTGACATTATTATTTTTTAAATTGTAGTAATTGTTTTAATTGGTTCTACGTCCCGTCAAAATAGCTTCCTTGATATTTTGAAGTCCTTGGTCTTCGAAGAGTTTTAAGAGACAATTTGGCCTGGCGCAGCATGGCGTGTAAAGTTAGTCATTTTTCCATTCGCCATGGCCTAGCACTGGACACACTAGATCTATTGGCTTCAGAGGTCGACGCGCTCAGAGGTCGACTCAGTGAATAAAAACTAAAGCAAAAATTAGTAGCGCATCGTAGTTTTAATAGAACATACGAGAACCCGGGACTTGACAAAGTTACCCAAGAAAGTATTTGCGATTACAAATACTGATATACATGAAAGGGAAGGCTACACGTAAAATGCTGAGGTACATTTATATTTTATATCTCTGAAATTCGAGAGACACTTCCATAGAAATGACATAAATGTGTCCTAGAAGAGAGACGGGAGCACAGATACTAAGTTTTACAAGTCCAAAATATTTCTCCAGGCACTATTCATTATGTAACACTCAAATACATATACATTGTGGCAAATAGTATCTGTCTACTTGTCACCAATTGCTATGTAGTACACTCTTTAAAAAATGGTATCACCTTACATTCTTTCGTCCCATATAATACACCCCAAAACTTCAGTTCGACTTACAGCGCCCTGTAGTCGAACAGACTGCCCCAAATTGTACGAGGGGCTTGATAATGGTGCGATATAACTTTTTAAATAGCTAAAGTACGTATCACAGATTACATAAATAAAACACCGAGTTTTTGCAGTAGGGCCAAGAAAACCCTGATGAGTTTTTTTTCTTGTAGTCAGCAAAACGTTCATTAGCTATTTTAGTAAGTTGTACTACACGGTTATCAAGCCCCTGGTAAAATTTTGGGCCGTCTGTTCGACTATAGGGCGCTGTACGTCGAATTGAAGTTTTAGGGTGTATTATATGAGACTAAGGGTGTACAAATACACCCTTTTTTCTGAGAGTGTAGTGGTATTGTCCAAAATCCTTCAAGTCAAACCGTCAGTAACCGCCACACGCAGCCATTAATAGCAATATAATTATAAACTGAGAAGATGAAAATAAGGCTCGTTGGACCTCTTGACGCGTTGGACCTCTTGACACAAATTGAACCGTTTGACTCGTTGGACCTCTTGCCTCAGTGTCACGTGGCTATTGAATCTGTTGACTCGTTAAACCTCTTGATCATAAGCGTTCAGGATTGGGAAGGGGGTTGCAAAACGGCGGGATGACGCGGGCCGAAAAAACCGGGACATCGCCGCTTCCTGCGATTGGTCAGCGACGTGGCGCTGACCAATCACAGCAGGCAGCAATGTCCCGTTCTCTTCGTCCCGCCTCGTCCTGCCGGGGCTTGCATGGTCCCCCAGGAGACCCGACACACAACACATACAACATACCAGTGGCGCCATCTAAGTGATGCAGGGAACACCAAACGCACTTTAATCAGCCTCCGTTGTCGGACTCCGCGCTCCTTTCTCCACGCGCGATTTCAGGTTTTTTCTTTTCCTTCAGAATATTCACTCCGGTCATAGTAAAAAAAAAAAGGAAAAAAAAGAAAGAAAAAAGAAAGAAAAAAGAAACAGGCAGGCTTTGTGCGCGACGCGGCCGCGTTTCAGGCGTGACAACGTGTGAGTGCCGACTCTAGTGAAATGAAACGCGTGAAGCAAATGTAATATTTTAGTTTTAAGTCACGGAAGTAATTGAATGAAACACAAGTATCGAATGGAACATATTGTTTTGTTAGTCACGGAATCAATCGTACGAAACAAATATTTAAAAATGAGGTAAACTTATGTAACTAACCGATACACGAAACCGAACAAGCGTGAGGTCACATTTGCTTCTGTGCATTGTTGGCTCGCTTTTGTTGCAAACGCTTTTTTATTTGATTAATGCCCCGTTCGCTCTCGATCGCCGCATTACCGCGGCCGCACTGGACATTCGAGGCAGGTCACAAGATGTTGGCGCGCTTCACGTCATGTCATTTTCGGACGTACACGGTGCCTCAGAAAAATGTTTCCAAGGTTTTTTTCACTGCAAAAATAAACTACGCATAGCCAAACCCTAATTCTTCGCCCAAAGGTAGCGCTGGAGGTGCGAACCAGATGCCAAAGTTTCAGCTCGAACCAATATTTTATCCAAAACTTAAAAATTATTTTCTTCAAATATCAATGGTAAAATGGAGGCCGACGGAGTTCTCGAATACATGGAGATCTGTGGAGCCAGAAACCGAAACGGTCGAAAATGGCCCTGTATTGAACCGACCAATTCGGCCAAATCTCTTCTCCATGGTGATCCGTTCAAGCCAGACGACCCACTTCCGGGGTGTCTCCTACCCTTCTTGAGGCCTGCAGATGGGAACGCTCGTCCTTACCCGTTCTCAGCCTGGCAGACGACGGAGTCAGCCGCCCAGCCAGCCTTCCCTAATCCCTAATTCCTGTCCACGGCCGCTCCTTCGTGCTCGGACCAAGAAGCCGGGCAAATGGAAAGATTTAATGACGGCCGGCGAAGCCCGCGAATACATGAGTTAAATGGCGTCATCTATTGAGAACGGGCCTCATTTTCCCCATTGAATAATTTTGTTCACCTACAACGTTTCAATGAGAGAATGCTTTCTTCTCAAACTTTTGCGTCTTGTTAGAACCGCTAGTATTACATTTAGGCAGAAACAGCGTTTAGCGATGCATGGCTTGTTTTTATTAAAAACAAAAAACACAAAACGATTTGTTTGTTTTTTGTTTTTTTGCAAACACGTGGTACATATTTAATATATATTTTTCAAACTAAAAACGTACTTTAAGTATGTTTTAAGAGGTGTCTAAAAAAAGTTCAGCGCGAATATATTACTTTTATCAAGGCAGACGTTCATTGGTCGCAGATATGGAGCTCGTCATCGTGGGTACATGAAAGCTGAACGTGTGTGTTACACGGTCCGTTCTCGGCGCTCCACGTTGGAGTAAAAGCGAGCCTTAAACGCTGGTTGCGGTATTGACGAGTCCAGAAAACTTTTTAAGCCCAACCGTTTCATACTGTGACCGCTTGGCGCTGTGGTATTTTGAAGCTGCAAAAATAACTGCACTTAAATACAGCTCTATTTGTTACCATAGAAACTGTGGCAGCACAAAGTGAATGATGCTGCACCAACCTGCTATGATAGGTGCCGTCATCTCTTTTTATACACATATTTTAAAACATTCACAGCAACCCCCTGTCACGGCCCGTACGAAAATGTGAGATATGGCCCTTATATATTTTATATACGGCCATATATGATAATATAAGTAGTCAGATAGCGAAATATACCACTATATATGCGAGCAAATACGCCCAGATATCGTCATATAAGTGGGCAAACACTGCCAGATGTGGCCTTATAAGTGCGCAAATAGGGCCATATTTCGCCATATACGCGTGCAAATATTGCCCATGATAATGATATATGGGCCCGTTTCGGTCGTGCAAGCAATACGTCATATTGTCACGAATGACAAGTGATGAGGCGGCGAATGACTGAGTAAACTAAATGTTTAATGGGGCGAACTTGTGCCCAAAAATAAAACGGAAAAAGAAAGATAACAGCAGAGCGTCGCGGGCGTCGAAAGCGGTGAAGCAGCAGGATCGAACGCTGAGGCGAAACTCACTTTGGCTCACCACGCGAAACCCCTTATGTACACGCGTGGGCTTCTGGAATAATCGGCGTAGAAAGTTCGACGCGTAGAACATTCGGACCTCGAACAAGCAACAGGATTCGCGAATTTTCCAGAACACTAAATTGCAGCAATAAACAAAATTCACGTCGCTCCCAGGAATCAAACCCTGGCTTTTCGCGTGGGAGGCAGGCGCGATAACCGTTAAGCCACGCGCGCGCTGCCTACTTGGCCAGCTGCGCGCGCGGCAATATGTACTCGCCAAGACAAGTTGGTTGATCTATATTGCATGAGTCTCATATAATTGGTTAATTATTCTTAACATCGTTAAAGTGAAGTTATTCCACGTATTTGGACCAATTAACCAATTGCGCATTTTGAAGATTGAAAGACAAATGAAATTTGGTTGTATGTTTGACGTCTGACATTATGACGAAAAGCATAAGATCGGAAAGCGAGTTAATCAAATAATGGATTTTAGATCGCAGCTCTTAGGCGCCCGTTTCCAAGTTGAGCGGTGTCGGCGTCGCCATCGAGTAACCGCCCCGCTAAATTTAGCGAGAAATGGAATTGGTACTTATGTCACTTGACGTCAATTTTCCCGCTAAATCTAGCAGTGAAACAAATTTTGTTCGTGTTTCCCTGCTAAATTGAGTGGGGAAACACGAACCGTTAGCTTACTGAAGATGCAAGACGCTACTTCGTCGTCCCGAATCCTTTTTCTTTCGAACGCCTGCGAAGCCGTTGCGCCCTACGCAGCATCTTTCAAAAACCGTTCGCGCAGCATCGTAACTATTCGCTTGCCAGCGTCTGTAATTCATCGTGTGTTGAAAGTCGGAAGATGTGCTGTCTTTCGTAAAAAATTTGAAATTTAAAAACGTGAACCTAACAGTGTACACATAATTTTAAATTTATTGGTAAAAAATTATATATACATATTTATTTATTTTTTTATTGTGGACATCGTGCGCAAAAAAAAATAGTCGCGCTCATTTCTTCATTTTTAAATTATGATGTGGGTTATACGGCGTAAAACATAGTATCTTCAAACTCGCATCGTTTTGACTCACTTTCGAGCTAGACAGCTTCTTTGGAAGTTCAAAAGCTGGGCTGCATTGAACTGTATGTTCACTCGGTATTGACAGCAGGGTAGACGCTATGCATGTTTTAGGCCAATCGTGTCTCCGGTTAGGGTCACGTGACTGCAGTCTAGAAGCTGGTGATGAAGCAGAACACGGCACCTGCCTGGAGCCCAAGGCCACACATAGCATTCACTGCACTATCAACCTTGGGTACAAGTGACAAATCCGCACGTTGATGCCCCATAAGATGAGCCTTTTGTTTGTGCACTTCCGTTTCGGCCTTTCCTTCTCTCAGTTTCTCTCTCTCCCTAAGCTGAAAGCGTGATAGAAGGTGCGTGGTCACGTGGTTTGACGGATGACGTTGGCAATGTCGGAATGCGTTCGGCCGGATCCAGTTTGGTGTAGTTTGCGCCTGCGTGGCTGGTGCGAATTTCGGCTTCTGCAAGCGATTTCTTCAAAGAAGCCCAAGAATTTTTTGTGATGCGTTTACCGTTCGGTTCTACAAATGACAGCTTGTGCTACATCGTGTTGAATCTACACGGACACCTTCCTTCTCGTTTTTGTGTTTGACTGGTGATTCCGCCGTGGCCGTGTCGACATCTATCTCGGATTACCTTTCAAGTCCCGTCTCGTCAACGTAAGTGCGCTGCAACCTACTTCGCGACAATAGATCGTTTTCATAAAGGTACTCTTCCAGATTACCCCTAGAATTAGGCCGTGTCTATCTCCTGGCAGCCGGAAGAATAATTGTGGAGAATGTTTCGGCATTGGTGCGATTGCGCTACAAGCAGAAAGTTACGAGATGCCACCGACAAAGTTTTGACGTGTCGCCAAAAAGAACAACAGCAAAGAATCTTAATTGCGCGTTCTAAAATTTGACGAGCGGCTTTACAAGTCGCTTGTAGAAGGATTGTTACGATTTTGCGAAATACTGGTAAACAACACTAGGATAAGGATAAATCAAATAACGTACAACTCTCATTGACTCAGGGTTTATATTATGATGTTTCCTAACCGGCTTGCCTACATATTTTCGCTCCTTGCAAAGGTTACCGTCTCGCAGATGGCACAAACCGATCCCCTGACGGCGGCGTCTCGGCTAGCTTGCACACGGGGCCGCCGCCGCTCGATTGCCGTCTGGCGGGGCTCGCGGCGCGACAATCACTCGAAACGGGGAAACGGCGTTATGTAACGAAAGGCAAAGGGCATCTACACCACGAATGGGCAAAAGCCGAGGCAAAGGCGTCCGCGAACGTAAACACCGGTAGAAAAGTGCAGTTGCTCGCCGCTGTGAGATGCGTGCCGCAAACTCGATAATCCGCGGACGTATCCCTCTCCTGCCGCTCGTACTTTCTCTTACTTGACGGACACTCTGTCTCGCGGTTCATGCCGACGAAGCGATCGGACGATCGTCGGGATACCGGGTAATTGCTACAGCCAAGCGCGCCACAGTTTACCATTGCTCTCGCTGTCCAGGGTCGAAGAGTCAACCACCAGCATGGTTGATACCGGTGTTCGACGTCATGATGTGACGTACGTGCAATGCCTGAATACCGTTTTTTTTTTATTCTTGCAGATTTGTTTTAAAAGAAGCCGTGAAAACTAGTTATTCGGTTTGTGCGAGTGAGTTATACGCCCAGGGGGACATTGTATAGTTTGCTAATCTTTACGATAAGGTCGGCTAATTAATTAAAAATCCACTAATTTACTTTTAATTAGTGGAAATAGACCTATGGTTTCAATTAGAAACTTGCTGAGCGTCGTCCAAAACCCATAAATCAGTAATTTTTAGAAAGACTGAGCGCGTGTGAAGCGCAGTAGTGCGCTGAAGTTACCACTCGTGGACCAGGTACAAGGCTGTGGCTAGATAAGAGACGGAAAATTTGCGCGGGCGCCTGACCGAAACCGCTAGCCTTGTACCTGCTCCACGAGTGGTAACTTTCGCACGCGCTGAAAGTCTTTCTGGAAATGACTGGTATAGGGATTTTGGACGACGTTCAGCAAGTTTCTAATTGGAACCATATGTCTATTTTCACTAATTTAAAAATTAAGTAGTGAATTTCAAATCATTAGCCGACTTATTGCAAAGATTAGCCACCCACATAATGTCCCCCTGGGCGTATAACTCACTCGCACAAACCGCATAAGTGTAGCTTTCATGGCATTTTTAAAACAAATCTACAAGAATAAAAAAAAACACCTTGTATATCAAGGTTGCCTTACCTGATTGGGACATATCTGCCCTGATATGGGAGGCAGATATACCCCTATCTGGCAGACCCAGATATGGATATATAAAAAATTGGGCAGATCTGGCTTTATAAGGCTTATATAAACTGATTTACTTGATATGGCCAGATCTGCCCAATTTTTTATATAACCAGATATAAATATTTTTTTATAAGTCCAGATATGCCATTTTAGTAAGGGAGACTAGTGTATGTGAGAAGATCACAAAGTGTTCAACGGGAATTGCAAATATGGGCTGTTAAACATTTTGGTAGCATCACATTGTCTTCAGTAAATTGACTTGATGTATGCGAAAAATTCGACGCTCTATAAAATGTGTCTGGGTTAACTTTGATACTAATGCAATTAATGCAAAGGTGTCCAACTCGCTTCCACCTTCGAAATAATTGCATTATCATCTTAACCTTAAAAGGCCGGCCGTTCACCCTTGTTGGTGTTAGACCAGCTGATAAAACCTGTTTGCTGCACTGATGTGTAAACTCCCTGTTAGCTCAGTTGGTAGAGCGTTCCACTGGCAATGGACAGGTCGCTGGTTCGCTACCAGGGCCAGGCGGGTTTTTTCGTCGCGCGACACTCACCTAGCTGGGTGGTTTCATTTAAAATCGAACACGCTTGTCGGGGTGGGACTTTTGCATTTTTTATAGTAACTGCCTCATTTCTGTAAAGAACAAAAGCACATTTGAATTTTTGTTTTAATTTTTGTTTTACAAAAAAAGAGCAGGTTGAAAATATGTTTTTAGACCGTGATATTGCTACCCTGTTCTGTACACTGGTGTGAATACGGAAAGCATACAAAACTCACAGTAATATTTTGTGTGCTTGTATACTATGCCGACTATTTTTTTAGTTTATAGGAAAATACTTTAGTATTTTGTTTTATTGAGGTAAAAAATGCCAAACATCGTCTCTTTGACAATCCGGTGGCATATTCAAAGCCTTGTATCTTATGAGTTATTTCATTTGTCGCTTACTAAATACTATGCGAGTGTAGTCCTATACATGGGCTATCGACCGGCATAAGTTTATTTTACTTTATTTTTACAGAACATTTTATTTAAAATCTAAAATATCGTTGAAAATGAGATTTAATGATATTTTGAACCCGCTTTATCGAAAAAACACAATTTTAATTTTATTCATTTTTTAAATATTGCTGCCGATCATATTAACTTTCAATTGGCTTAATGTGATTTCCCCTTTTTTGTTGTATCTTCTCCAGAAGTGATCGAAATCGCACCCACGTTGTCGGAACGGCCAAACGCAGTTTGTGTTAAAATGCAGTGGGTACATTTATTTTGATTGAGAACATTCGTGCTTGGCTACATATTGTATTTTCTTAATCTTGTAGTAATGGCAACTAGCATTCCTTAGTCCGATAGTTAGCGGTGCAGCGGATGTTCCATTATATTGTGTGTAAATCCAGGGCACAGAGGGCGGAAAAAACGGAACGAGCTCTTTATGTAGCCAGACTGGGGTCATATATCTGTTTGTGCTATACACAGCTTGCAAGGCGCGTAGAGCACGCATGGCCCTTCGCGCAATAGGCCCGTCTCCGTTACACCCAGGAAGCGCCCGGCACGGACCGCCAATCCATGATGTATCTCGTCGCGTGCGATCAAATAACCATGTAAGTGCCTCTTCTTTATTGGCAGTGTGTATTTCTAAAATATGTAATATCGCATGCCCCTCTTTAAAGGGAAGTTGGGCACTTCTGAATTTGAGAAAGAACAATTGAACTGCGTTCATTTGGCCTCTAGAATAACAGATATCAAATTAGGTTTCAATGCGACACGCCGGTGAGCCAAAAGAGCCAATTTCAACATAGTGCTGAAGCACCGCCTCCCTAGCCTTGAACAGCCAAAATATCCGTCGATGACGTCACGTACTGCGACTGTCTTTCGCGTTTTCTCGCGTTTAACAATACTTGCGCAACAAATGGTTTGGGTATTCGGGTTCCCGAGGTAAAAATACACTAGAATTCCCTTCTAACTCATGTTTTTCAAGAAGCTCCGCAGCTTCCCTTTAAGAAGAAAAAGCAGTTTACAGAAAAAAGCGGGGAAAACGGACTTAGTTTACATAAAGAGAATACCATTTTTTACACAACACAAACACCAATTTGCGATAAATAGTCGCGTTTATTAATTAAGGCTAATATATTATATTTAGGATGCACTTGTAAAACAATATGTTGCTGCGCTTTAAATCGACCAGTGCACAAGCAATGCAATATGCACTGCTGGAACGTTTTGACAACGGCATCGGCTTGCCTCTGCGGAGACGATAGAGCAGGGGGGGGGGGGGGGGGGGGGGCGAGCTGAACTTTGTATTGCGATGGTCGGATGCAGCCTAGAAGATCAACAGCGTGGAGAAGTCGAGACGGACAGAACGAAAGCTGGAACCAAAGCAAGTGAGTGGTGAACCCGAGACGGTGGCACTTCTTTTTAAACGAGTGTGTCCAGTTAAAAATAGAAGTGTTGGGTTTTGTTCAACACTGATCGGTATCTCCTGAACGCCAAGAAGCAGCGATTCCCACATGCACAGAGAGGCAGCGAAAGCAGTCACTTAATGTCTCTGCAGACTTGTAGTTTCTACTCCTTTTTGTCGCACCGAGCTTAATGCAAAGATTGTATAGCCTTCGTTAATATGTAAAAGCGATTTGACGATTTTATTTTCGGTGGCTACGGTATATTCGCTTTGGCGAGGCACACATTGCTTAGGTTTGGGAATAAATGAATGGTTGTTCTATTTTTCTTTCAAAATAAAGCGCGTCCGGCCAAGGTGAACTTTGCACCGCTGCATAAACAGCACCGGCGAATGTGTCTTTCATAGTGCGGGAGACAGTACATATCGTGCTAATGTCACTTAGGTTCCTGGCCTCGCACTGTGCACCACGCATGTGAGGAGGATATCCCTTTGCGAGCACCTACGGAGGCCCATTCTTCTTTGTGTGCTCCCTGAATGCATCGATTTGTTTCTCCGGTAAGTTTTAAAGCACAACGCTTCTTGTCATTGGTTTAATTTTTTTCAACGAAGTCCTTTGAGTCCTATGAAGGAGCCGTCCTGCCAACGAAAATTGTGTATTGTAGCCAGACTTGTACAGGTTACTGAAAAAAGTAACCGATTACAATAATTCCTTCACTGCAAAAAGTAACCAATAACAATTACAATTACAGCCTAAGAAAAAGTAATCGAAAAACTACTCAATCGATTACTTCTCACGTTACTTTTTATTCAACTTTTTTTATTACGGTAACTTCAGATTCAGATTCAATGTTTTTTTTTCAGACAACTACATCAAACAACTGTCTAGGGAGCCGTCACAAAAGGCAATTAAAAATGCCTGACGAGGCGTCGACGCCCCTCCCCCTCGCACATTACTCAGCGTGGAACACACGAAGTCGGCGAAAGGAAACCTTGCGAAATGTAAACTACAATATGAAAAGCACAAACATAACAATGCACACGAGAGAGCACTGCATAAAGGTAAAGAAAATAACAAAAACACATTCCATAATAAAAAAGCATAAAACATGACACAGCACATATCATAGCACTCCAAAAAGAGAAAAAGAAAAAACAAATTGACAAGGCAGTCACTCTTGATGTGACAGAAAGTACATATTCATGTTCCTTTCCAAAGCCTGTGTGCCTAGCCAAAGCCAAAACTTAATTCTTAAGGACTCGCGCTCAGTTGTTCCGAGAAAATAAATGAAAAAGAAAGCCTTGACCGTTTTTGCTTAGAGCTGAGTGAGTGACGCCGACACACCCAATCCCTTTCGTGAAAAAAAAAAAAAGAGCACTGTTTAAATACATTACTTACAAGAGGCTCGAAAAGGTCACTTTTCATACCCAAACGTAATCTCCGGTGTACCAACAAAAAAATGTACCCAAGGAACGAAGCATAGTGAAGTGGCCAACTAATCCTCTAAATCACGTGCTTTTTTATTTAAAAAAAATTAAAAAAGATTTACTGTTGTTCAGAGCTGAGTGGCTCCAGCACATCTGCCCCCCCTCCCCAAACAAAAATAAATACAATAAGTTGGCAAAAATTGTATAGTGTAATTTGTAATCGACTACAGCAAAAAAGTAATTCAATTAAAACGACCGTTACTCATTAAAGGAAGAAATTGAAGCGTTACAAAATTACAGTAAAATGTAATCGATTAAAAGTAATCCATTTTTTGTAACGCGTTTAGGCCCGTTCACACTCTTGCGACCGAGTTCGACCGCGAGAAACCAAACCGGTTTTTAAGCCTTGGCGATCCCTTAGGACCAGCTCCGCTGCATTGCGTCCTGTCCTAAGAAGTCGCAAAAGGCTTAAAACCGGTCTGTTCTCTCTCGGTCGAACTCAGTTGCAAGAGTGTGAACGGGCCTTTACGTACAAGTCTGACTGTAGCTAGGTGCTTTAAGCCTTACAAGCTGTGTATATCACAAACAGATATATGACCCCCGTCTGGCCTACATGAAGAGCTCGTTCCGTTTTCTCGGCCCTTTCTGCCTTGACTTTACACACCGGATAATGGAACAGCCGCAGCACCGCTAACGATCGGACTAAGGAATGTCAGTTACCATCATTACAAAATTAAGAAAATGCAATATGTAGCCAAGAACGAGTATTCTCAATCAAAATAGATTTGCCCGCTGCATTTTAACACAAAAATAAGCAATATAGTCCTTGCAGCGAAGTCGACCTGCGAAAACTGCGTTTGGGCGTTCCGAGAACTAGGGTGCGATTTCGATCACGTCTAGAAAAGATACAAGAAAAAACAGGGAACTCGCATCAATTCAAATAAAATTTAATAT
Organism: Ixodes ricinus; assembly: GCA_037355805.1. NCBI lineage: Eukaryota > Metazoa > Arthropoda > Arachnida > Ixodida > Ixodidae > Ixodes > Ixodes ricinus. The sequence goes on along the minus strand of JAZHYW010028916.1, from coordinate 21,710 downwards.
GATCGGCAGTGACAATAAGAAATAATTATTGAACGGAATATAAATGTGGTGTTTCGATAAAGCAGGCTCAAAATATCGGTAAATCTCAATTTTGACGATATTTCAGATTTTATATAAAATATTCCGTAAAAATAGGATAAAATAAACTTATGCCCGTTGATAGCCCATGTATAGGGCTACACTCGAATAATATTTGGTATGCGAAAAATATACTAACTCATGAGATACAAGGCTCCGAACATGCCAGCGGATTGTCAAAGAGACGATGTTAGCCATTTTTTACCTGAGGAAAGCAAATAACTAAAGTATTTTCCTTTAAACTAAAAAAATAGTCGGCATAGTATACAAGCAACCAAAAATTTGCTGTGAGTTCTGTATGCTTTCCGTTTTCATACCAGCGTACAGAACTGGGTAGAAAAATCACTGAATAAAAAACTGATTTTCACCCTGCTCCTTATTATTTTTTAAGCAAAAACATGTAAAAAAAGTCGCAGGGTGGTTTTGTTTTTTTAAAGAAATGGGGCAATTACATATATTTAAAAAAAATCGAAAGACTCACCCACACAAGCGTGTTCCATTTCAAATGATACTACCCAGCTGTGTTTAGAGATTTGTGTTTGTCCTTGCCCCTCCTTGTTGCATTTCTCCAGGGATAATTATCGTCATTTCAGTTAACTTTCCTTCGGAAGTTGAGTTTCTTCGGAACGGCGAATCGTACAAGCATCTCAACGAACGACCAAGCAAAGAATTTGATTGGATCAAAGAATTTTGATGAGCGCAAGGACAATGACAAGGACGTTTCAATTTTCCACTCAATTTGCATACATTGCGTTTTATATCTCTGTGTATTATGAGCTTTGTTATTCTCTCGGTTCCTTCAATTGTTCGCCTGTGTTCTGAAGGCAAGTGAACTTCCAAACCTTTTTTTAGAGTGTAGAAGGTCAAAATAAATCGCCAATATAATGAACTGAATGTTTCACGAATTTCGAGGCTTTTGAGGCGTAACCACTTAACTGATTTTTCTACTTGATGACTGAGTCATCAAGACTCAGTCATCAGAGTCTTGATGACTGAATTAATCTGGCGCAACAACGGTGTTCTTAATAATGTGCTACATGACGGGGCGTAAGCAGAATTTGAGTTAGAAGTAGGAAAATAATGAAAGAAGTGGCGTACACACGCCTGGCGTTTATTCTAGATCAGATTTAAAGTCGTTGAAGATTGGAAGACAATGATTGTGCATATGTTCTTTTTTTCTGTGGTGCTTCAAAACCACGATTCTCTGAATTATTGTTCCGGGAGAATCTTCTTCAACAAGTGCGCTGTCAGACGTCGAGCAACGAAGCTAGGTCCTGCAGTGTCCACTAAGCTGCTGCGACCATAGGTCGAGCTCGGGAAATTATTTTCATAACGGCACGTGCTGTTCCTTTTTAGTAAAACAGCACAACGAGAGAAAGAGAACCCTCAGACACCGTTTAGTCAGGGCTCAGTGTGCGCTCACTACGTTGACCACCAAACTCCATCCTAGACGACTGACATGGCATTCATAGCGTTCACGTGCGCTTAGCGTGTCCGGGGAACAGTACGCAGAGAAACAACTCAAACGCCGTGACGACAACCCCAAAAAGGTTGGCCGCGTAGAGGTTCACATCCCGCAGCAGTAGCCCGAAGACTCCCCACAGTAGCGACACCACGAACGACGACACGATGATGCTGAAGGGCAGCGAAGATGCGTCCCTGTCCCGCAACACCCTCGGAATTGCCGGCAGCGGCGACAGATGGCAGCACACGGTGACCGCCGACCCCAGCATCCCCAGGTGGGCGGCGCTCACGTGCTTCCAGCCGGCGCCGGCAGCCACCACAAACACCAGGGCAGCCCAGAACACCAGCGAGTCCTGTCCGATCTCGCCGTAGGCACGGTGCACGGCGACGTTGACGAGCTGCAGCGCCGTGCCCACCTTGTTGACGAAGACGACGGTGCCGTTGTTCGTCGCGTACCCATACAGCAGCCAGACGAAGGTACAGAGGCAACCGAAGACCAGCGGCAGGAAAGGAACGCCGCGGGAGCTTCGCTGTCGGTGCATCCGCCAGACCAGCGGCAGCCCGCTGAAGAAACTGACGAACGTCACCGCCGTCGCCACTTGTCCTACGCACCACGTCGTGTCCATCGTAGTCTGGCAGTAACCCGCGATTGATAACTTCACCGGGGAGTCGTCGTTGCAGTCTCCTCGCGCAGTTCCGAGCGAGGAACGTGGCGAAAGGTTCCCCTATCTGTGCTGCCGTCGCTTCGACTACGCAGATAAACGACCCCTGTTGTTGACGTCGTGGATTCGCACGAGTGACCTTGGTGTCGGCAGTCGACAATGCCGCTGCCGCGCCCGTCTTTTCTGGAGAGTAGCCCAGAGCGGAGGCAAGGGCGCTTCCCCGCATTCCGCCACTCGTACTTCGCCGATCGTCCTGCGCGGAGTTTGACCCAGTTTCTTTTTTCGGGGGTGGGACCGCGGGACCACGCCGACGCGCGCGCGCTTTGTAGCGCCGCCGTCAGATGGCGGGACGCCTGCTAATTTTGTTTGGGTGTGAGTTCTAAAACCAGCCCAGGCAAGTCTAAATTGTGACGCGGACGCTCGGCATCTGGACGTGACGCCGAGATTCGTCGTGCATCTTTCGTATTTTCTCTTCCTCCTCTTTGGCGATTTACCGTATTTAATTTTTATTAATGCGCTCTTTATGCTCCCTGCACTCCAAGTATTGCCGTGCGACTATTTTCGCACAATATACCGGGGAGAGGCAATCGCTGCAACCTGCGGGCGAAGCTCGCCCAATGAAGTCGCCGAAGGCATGTGGAGACTCAAAAAAACACTCCGCCCTCAGCGTTGAAATTCGCGCGCTTGCTACAAGCTCAGTGTCCAAGTGCTGACGATTTTTTTGGTCTAAAAAACTTTTGAGGCTCGTCGTTCGCCGAGCTGCCCCCGTAGATTGCAGCGATTTGCTCTCCAACGAGCTTTGCAGAAAACTAGACGCACTGAATTTTTGAGAACGTATACATCGTTGCAGCAGAAGGAATTCCCGGTCATACAGGAGGTCTGATGTTTACGCAAAATTAATAACAAAGTTGAAACAATATTTTTAACACGTACGCAATGCTGATTGATCTTCTTGGAGAACGAAACATGTGGAAACAGCAGAGCGTCGGACATACAGGAAAAAAAAACAGAAAAAAGAAAAGATATCGAGAGTTGATTATTGCGGGCAGAAGTTTTTCCGAAACGGCATTTCGTTGATTGTATCGTTCTGTGAAATTTCGAAGCGTGATTCTATCCGTCTCTTGGTTAATGTCCCCGTGGTGGTCTAACAGGCAAAAATAAAAATGTATAGAGATCTATTAAGACAGCTCATGGTTGAATAAACCCCGAGACTGCGGGTAACGACACAACACTAAAAAAGTCTCTAGATACTTTTTAGTGTTGTGTCGTTTACCCGCAGTCTCGGGTTTTTTCAACCATGTGCAATGTACACCAGCTCATTTGCGCCCTTACATTTTGTTCATTAAGACAGCTGTTCCTTTAGAGTGATAGAGGCAGATAAAATAGATTAGGTTTTATTTAGTCACATCATCTAAAATAAAAAGAACCAAAAAAAGAAAAATAGCGCATGTCACATGAGTAGGATTGTCAGTTACAGAAATAAATTATTGACCCCAAGACGAGTGTATATATTGAATTTTTCTCAACTTCCTTGAGTAGTTTCAAGCTAACATCAAAGTGAAAAAATAATGTTTTTTAATATTAAATGTAATCATATATATTTTATTTAGATCAGAGTTAATTGACTTAAATTAGAATATTTCGATTTAAATCATAGTTAATTGACTTAAATTAGATTTGTTCGATTTAAATCAGATTAATATAATTTAAATCATCTTAGCTTGGAGTAGTGATTTTTTTATCATTAGATGCATTTTAAACATCACAGATCGGTTTATCAATCCGCTCGTTCGGTGAAAGCAGCGCGAAAGAAATGTTTACTGCGAGTTTAACACGTTTATTAGCAACCCCTTATGAACGTAAACTCTGTCATACTAGAACAAACGCAGCTTCAGTTTTAGTTCCATAAAAGCGATTTATTATTTTTGTTTTCCTTTCCTGTTCTGATTTGCTTACTATAGGACATTACATAAATGTCAAATGGAGTGGAAGGTAAATATTTGAACGCTTCGATTTGTTCAGAAGAACGCGACGTTTTACTTGGGTTCAGCGTATAAAACTTATTCCATGGTGATCCTTTGATTTTAATAAAAATAAATGCACGTAAAATCAAACCTATTTTTTTTTCTTGGAAAATGTTTCATTTAATTTGTCAAAGGAAAGCCGCTGTGATTTTTTGGTTCACGGTTCAAATCATAATTTATTTCATGATTTATGTTTTTTTAATTTTTATTCTTCACCCTGGTTAGGATAAAATTTATTTTCGGTCTACGTCTTCCACATTTTAAATTTCGCATTCTGCAACTATTTTTTCTACCTGAAGCATAATGCAAAGGGCATGAACATTTGAAAGAGGTGGATGATAGGAATATTTGCGTCTTTTTCAAACCTTTGAATCCTAACAGTGCTGTGTTCCCCTCGACTGAAGCCGCTTTGGTGTTTTGAGTAAGGTTGGCTTGTATAATGGGGTCTAATTAACTTTGTTTAGATGCGCTGTAGTCCAATAAACACTTTTTATGTTAGTGGGTGAGGGATTTTATAGGCGTGGAAATCACTGTACCTACAGATAAATAGCAAAATGTTTGGACGTAACAAGTTGCCGTTTGAATATGACGATAGGGTTGAAAGACATATTGGGAGCATGCGGACTGATATGGTGTTGATTTCAATCTATCTGACTCTGTACTGGTTAAAAATAATCCTAAGTGTGTATGTTACTGTGTAATGGACATGATTTGTTCTAATAAATGGTACTTTCCACGGTCCCATACTTCGTATCGGATGCGTATAAACGTTTTTCTTTTTAAATTACCTATTTTTTTCAGATAGAAACTGTGGTATTTTTTTAAAATAATTCTGCACCTAGCGTGCACATAAGCGGTTTTTTTTTTCAATCATGAATTTTTATTATACGGAGTTTATTAAAATATTTTCTGTCGAAGATTCAGTTGCATTGTATCGAATGTTTCACACCATAGTTTTGTTTGATATGGATATTTTTCGATGATCCGTTTCTGTGGGAGTGCCCCATTTATACGCGAAAAAAAATTAATTATACATGATTAACTTTGTTTTAATGGGCAGAATATATCTGTAGCGATATGCTAAGCCAAGTATATACTGGATAGAAATGCGTACTCTGAACGTCATCGCACCGTGAACGTTTTTCGTGTCATATTCAGGAAGATTTGTGTTGGTGATTGTTTATATTCGAAAGGAACATGCTCTCTAGACGACGAGGTTATTACCTGTGATCCGTGGATATGTCTTTCCAGGAGCGAAAACTGCACATAGCTCAGGCGTTTGCGGGGTGGTTTCGGCCGCTGCTGATTGATGCCCATAAGTTCCTAGGAACCGTTGTTTTTGTTCACTCCACATTGTTGGAGAGAAGTGAGAGTAAAGTAGAGGCTCCTCCCATCTGTTTCCACTTTAGCAGACCGAACGGTGGAGAGCAGGTTGCCTTCCCTCCAGCGTTCGATCCACTAAAAGGAAAGAGGTAGGAGGAGCTTCCACTGTCCTCTTAACTTGTCAGCGATAATAGCCTTGCCCTTGAGGTAACAGGGTCGTACATTTTCCTTTTTATCCTTTGAAGCGATTTGCTTTGCTTATCTGATATCTCTAAGCAAATCTGAAAGCCTGCTAGAGGATAGCGCGGCAATCACTGGTGCGTGTCTGCCTAGCCTCACCTCGCCCCCCCCCCCCCACCCCAAAGCGCCAATCTAAATGCCGAAGTCGGCGTGTTGACTCACTTCACAACCCTTTCGAAATACGCTTCCAGCAACTCGAGCTTCACCCACAAATCAGCGACGTTTGCGCTATTGTGCACTATCAAAACTTCGAAGTAATCGTCTTCGAAAAAGTGGTCGATGTGTGCTTTGACTTGCACCGTACCGCGAAGTGTTTTTTCCTCTTGCATTTAGGGCAATCATAGAAATCGGCCGAACACAAGTTTCGCAGCCGTTTTTTCACTTACGAGTGCTGATACGACTGTGACGGCGTGGATTTCGACGTCGCCCGTGTCTGCGGCCCCCTTGTTCCCAGGAGCAGGAGACCGAGAAAGCATATCAGCCAGGGCCATCTGCTTGCCAGGAACAAATATCAACGTGTAATCGTATTTGAGCAATCGTAGGAAAAAACGTTGCACTCTTGGCGGCATATCGGCTATGCCTTTCCTTGATATGTTTATCAGCGGGCTGTGGTCGCTCTCGAGTATGAGTGGGCGACCATACGCAAAATGGTTGAACTTTTCGCAACCGAAAACCAACGCCAAAGCCTCTTTTTCAATTTGCGAATATCTCTGTTCCGATTCACTCAGCGCTCTCGACGCGTAAGCGACCGGTTTCCAGCAGTCCCCATGACGTTGTAGGAGCGCGGAGCCAATGCCACTTTGAGATGCGTCTGAAGTTATCTTCGTCTCCAAACCTAGGTCAAAAATAGCAAGCAGCGGCGCCTCGCTTAGCTCCTGACATATGGCTTGCCATTCGTTTTCATGATTAGGTGTCCATTCAAAAATGACGTCTTGTTTGATCAGGGAACGCAGAGTCGAAGTGCGCTGGGAAAGTGACGGTAGATACTTGCTAAAGTAGTTAACAACCCCGAGCAACCTTTGTACTGCCAATTTGTCTTGTGGCTTTGGCATTTTGAGAAGACCGTCCACAAGGGCGGGATTGGGGCTAATGCCTTTGTGGCTAATGATGTCGCCCAGGAACAAAATTTCTTGAACGCCGAATTGGCATTTGGATGCATTAAAAGTTAGGCCCGCTGCTTCAGCTGCCTTTAGTGCATCGTGCAGCCTCTGGTCGTGCTCCGCCCTAGTCGCACCCCAGATCAGCACATCGTCCACGTATACACGTATGCCAGGAAGGCCCTCGAACACTTCGTTGAGGGCTTTTTGAAACACCTCACTAGCTGACGCTATGCCGAATGGAAGGCGTAGAAAGCGGTAACGGCCGAACGGCGTGGCAAACGTGCATATCTTGGATGATTGCTCGTCCAGTGGGATTTGGTGAAACCCTGCGTTTGCGTCTAGACGCGAGAAAAACTTCGCGCCTGCCAAGTCCGCTTCAATATCTTCTCTACGAGGCATTTGGTAGTGTTCTCTTTTCAGGTTTTCATTAATCCTTCTGGGATCCATGCATACCCGCAACTTGCCGTCTTTTTTTAGTACAATGACTAGCGGGCTTACCCAGTCCGTCGGGCTGCTGACCTTCTGAATGATGCCTTCGCGTTCCATTCGGTCCAGTTCTGCACGAAGAGGCTCTCGCAGCGACAGGGGAACCCTTCGAGCTGGCTGAACGATTGGCACGGCGTCCTTGCGTAGCACCATCTTGTATTCCTTCGGGGTACGCCCGGTTCCGTGGAAAAGCTGCGGGAATTCCTCGACGACTGCTTCGGTGTTGCTCGTCGACACGCCTTCAACAGCGCGATTGACGATGCCTAGCTTCTCGCTAGCTGCCAAGCCCAAGATAGCGCTGTGGCCGTTCTTTACCACGAAAAATTCGGCGCATATCTGGCGGTCGCCTACCGTCACGGGCGATAAAAATGTACCGACGTGCTTGATGACGTTGCCACCGTAGGATCTCAGAACAGCGCCGCTGGGTTTCAGCGTCACGGTCTTGAACTTGCGGAACACCGATAGTGGTAACACGTTAGCTTGTGACCCTGTGTCAACTTTGAAACTTAGGTGTTTGCCTTGAAGACACGCGTCCACCAGCCAGTCGCGTTTTTTGTTGGCGCTGCCGACTGCGACATCCAGCACCTCGAAGTCGTCGTTTTCATGCTGTACCTCGTAAACGGCATCTTTCTCGCGGCAACAAGATGCGAAGTGGTTCCGCCCATTGCACGAGTAGCAGGTCTTTCCGTATGCCGGGCAGCGTCGCAAGGCATGCCTTCGATTGCAGCGCGTACAGTTCGGGTTGCGCCGGGGGCTTGTCGGAGCGTTCTTGCTGGTCTTCATAGCGTTAACGTCGAGTTCTTCGCTTGTCTTACGCCAGACTTCATTTTGACGAGCTGATGTTTCTGCCGCCTTGCATAAGGTGACGACCTTTTCCAAGGTCAGGTGTTTGTCCCTGAGCATCTTCTCTCGAAGCTTCGGCAAGTTGGTTCCAAACACCACTTGGTCGCGTACCATCTCGTCTGCCATGGTCCCGAAGTTGCAGTGCTGCGCTTGTCTCTTCAAGGTACGTAGAAACTGCTCGAACGGTTCCGCCTCGCCCTGCAGACGGGAGCGGAAGACATATCTTTCGTGAATTTCGTTTTGTTGCTCCACGCAGTATTCTTCGAATTTGGCAGTCACGGTGGCGTAGTCTTCTTTGTTTTCTTCCTCGGTGAACACAAAGTTGTTGAACACGTCCAAGGCTTCCTCTCCCGCCACGCTGAGCAGCAGGGCTGTCTTTGCCGCCTCCGATCTCGGCTTGTCGGTGCTTGCTGTGGCTTGAAGGAAAAGGTCGAACCTCTGACGAAACAGTTTCCAGTTTCTTCCTCCATCAGCTGTCAGTTGTAATGGTTCAGGCAGCCTTAGGTGCTCCATGACGTCGACCTTCACGTTCGGTTCACCCAGAAGCCTTTCTTTCCCGCTGGTAGGCTCATCCCACTTCTGACACCATGTATCGTTCTTGTGTGGGCTGGTAAGAATAGACAACTCGGGTGTCAGGATAACACTGCCTTAGTTTATTCCGTGTTGTTACTTATATAGCCGAAGGTGGAAAGGGGTTAGTGTAGTAGAGGGCAAGGGAAAGGCACGTGGCAATGGAGCATACAGATAGCTTGTCCGCCTTGATCTGATACGATACACTCCCTCATCTCGCGCCCAACTCGCCCAAACTCGCCTAGGTCGGAGCCGGAAAGCTTTTCCTATCCGCGGCGGCTTTTGCTACGTCACAATAACGTCACAGCATCTCGCCGCGAGTTCCGAATATGCAACTCTCCGACCGCCTCGAACCCTCCGTTCTGACGTCACGACCTAGGGAGTGACGGCGCGTGTCGTCAAGCGCGGCGCCGACCAATCGCGGCGGTCGGCGAGTTTAGCGGAGAACTCGCCCTCGATCTCTCCGCGCCGAGCTTAGCCCCCCTGTTCTTGTCTTCCCAAGATGTCGAGGCACTGGAAGCGAGCGTTGACGAGCCTCCACCAAGGCCTTTGTTAAGGAGGAGGACACAGTAGCACCTAATGTGGCACCAACCTGTCCTGCTGTGGCAAGGATGAAGTGAAGCGAAAGGAATAAGAGGAAACACAAACTCAAGGTCGGTTATGGCGGCGCCCATGCACAGCTGCTGCAAAGCATCTATATGATAATTGGTGCACCCCTTCCACAGGCCCCCGGGCTGTTTAGGAGCACCAGAAAAGTGAAATACATAAATGCATACATACATACAACAAACACACAAGCAAACAACACACGCTTGTGCTCGTCCACGCGCGCTCGCGCGCACACACACACACACACACATGGGATCAAATACACGCGCGTGCTCGCGCTCACGCGAGCACACACTCTCGCATCCCGTAGCTGCATCCCGTAGCATCCCGTAGCTTCTTTCCAGCAAAAACACACTTATAAGCTTATTTACTTGATTAGATGCCGTCTATTTTGTGCCGGCAACCCCAAAACACTAGTCTAAACTGGTGTTTCTGTGCTAACGGCAGACAAGTCAAGAAATCTAATATTAAGGTGCAACGCCACCCTTGGTTAGTGTGATTTTCAACCAACCGATGGCGGTGGGATCGCCTTCCAGACCTGTACATCAATGCAAGAAATTGTGTGTGTTGTAGCGCTTCGATACAGTGGGGTATGTTTGAATATCCTGAAATTGACGTCGCTGGTCCTTCGCTTGTTTCTCTCTGCGTGGGCTTTCTTTGGAACGCGCATGGCTGCGCCAGTTCTTGTGCAAGGACCCAGTTGCCTACGCTCCGAGCTCACGCTTCCAGCAAATGTGGTCAGAACAAAATGCGAAAATCGTCCTGAGCTAAATGGCGAGACACGTGCACAACAAAATAATCGACGCATTGAATAATATAAAATTGCCTGTGTGCCGTTAGCACCCTGCAAGGGGATTTCGGAGGCCAATTGCACATATCTCAATGTGATCAGATTTTTATGACGGGCAGGCTCTTTTGTCGTGCATGTGTTTGGCTCTTGTGGATTTCCAGGAAAATGTGAAAACGTGATAGACATGGGTTTCCAAAATTCTAGCTTGAGGAAATAAATACCTCAAGAATAAAAACAAATTAACTATTTTAGGGGGTGGGGGGGGGGGGGCAGGTGTCCTCATTTAGGTAGCTGGGTGCATATTTTGACCGAAACCACGAGACTGGAAAACACAAAAAATGTCACTCAGCTTTAGATACTGAGTTTGGTAAGCCCAAAGTAGGACTGTTGCGGGAGTCATAATGAAAGAATGCTAAGGTTACAAATTAACTTGCAGCAATAAATGATAAGAAATAATTTTAGTATGGTTCAGTGATAAGTGCAATGACTGGCCAGGCAACAGATTCTGGATGTGTGGATACATTTTGCACTGGGTTTAAGCAATGTACCAGTCTTAATTTGGTGATCTATGCGCGCACGTACTGGTGAGCAAAAATGAATGCAAACTGGTAGAGTTTGACGTTGTATAAAATATAGTGTAAGCACGCACGTGGTACGCTGATGAAGACTTAAACAGCGTTACGTTCTACACTAGCGTTGTGCGTATCGAAAGCCAAGGGTGCAACGAAAGCTAAAGCTTGTACACATATACAGCTCAGGCCGTAATGTTTGAATGTTAATAGTGCTTTATTACCTCAGATTTGGTGTAAGATGTCTCCTGAGTTTTTACAACAGGAAGTGGAAATCATTCTAACTCTGGGTTGATAGAAAAACTCCCCTTCATCTCGGTGACGATTATGAGTATTCACTGCATGCCAACGGTAGCGTGCTTAGAACTAATTTTACCAGCGTGAGTTCATACAATCGCAGTTGTTCTTGACAAACAACATTGTTTACTCACGCAAGCGGCTACATCTGAAGCTTAGAATATTTTGTATTGATTGTGGCACAGGCGGCAAGTAGCACAGCTTTTTTTTTTTTTTGCAATCCGCGAAATAGAATTCTTTTGGGTTACCTTGGTCTTTAATGCAAGTAGCGTGCAGAAGTGCACGAGATGAATTGCAGGGGAAACGAAAACAATAATTATGAAAAAACCTCTGCTGCTCTGTCATCGCGCGACGCAGCAGAGGCTGGTTGCACTATCTCTCCACGGGACTCGGTGCTGCCGGGGCGGAGATGCGCTCCGATAACAACCGAAACTTAAAAACCCGTCGATTTTGTACGGTTTTTCAGGAAGCCGTAAAATGCTTCCCGTGCCTTCTATCGTTCTGCAATTTGTTGATTTAGTGTTTTTCGATGACGCTGAGCAATTTTCTAATTGAAACTATGCCCTTAAACACAATATTAAAAAGTTAATTACGCAAAAGTAATTAACAATTTAATTATTTCGGACTTTAATAATTTTCCTAAATAGGTCCTCTGACCAAGAACAAAAAGACACAAGCCTTTTTTTGTTGCGACGCGTAGTTTTTGCAATATAGATTTTGTCCACCTTTCGTGAAACACCTGTATATATATATATATATATTAGAGAAAATGTATAAATACGCACACCGCGTAATGTGGTCTGCTAACACTATTTCATATTCTGTGTTGTCCGAAAGCATATTATCACCTGCTATTTGTATCACGGCAATTAAGCTGAAACAATTTTTCCTCCCAGTGATATATTTTCTTTCAAGTTTTAATGGCAAATATGTTATTAAATGTGTCAAACATGAAAACATCGAAATTGATTACAGCTGAACTCAATGCATCAAACCAAAAGAACAAACAGAAAATCTTATTGGGCTTCTTGTTTCCTGTCGATGCTTACTTTTACCAACATGCTCTTACACAAATTGAGAACCCTGTGTTTTCGTTTTTTTTCGACAGTTGTGAGTTGCAGGCTTAATGCCTTGTGTAACCGTCTTCACAAGAAAAAAAAATAACAGCAATTTTTTTTGCATTGACACAGTTTGATTTGAATATAATTACAATAATTTATTTTTTCAGCTTTTGGCTATCAATTTTCTTTTGCAGTAATTTTCCCCCAAGGCGACAGGCAGAACGGCACATGCGCGTCCGGTCTCCTGCAGGAACGGCGGTCGCTTCCCGCATTGCTGCGGACATAAAATGTGGTGGACCATTGGGATTTACGCTATTACCAGCGACCTCCGCGCTTCTGCGTGCCCCCAGCACTACGTACACTGCGCACTCGTGCGCAAGTCAGCTAAATACCGTTACTCGTTACCGCCTCAAAAAGTAACTAAATACGTTACTCGTTACCGATTCTCAAAAGGAACGCGTGATGTTACCTCAAAAGTAACGAGTTACTTTTCACGTTACTTTGAAGACCAAATACACAACTGTTTTTGTTTCATGGTGTTATTGTTTTCTTTTAGTAGTCGTTGCCCCTAAGCAGCAGCTGCCTGTCGAAGTTTTCATCAGTTTTGTTTAACCGCTTCCTTGAAAATACATTCCGGTGACGCTGAAGCGTCGTTCTACTGACGCGCTCGAAGCGAAGTGGCGGTGTTGTGCTTCAGCAAGAGCTGGTGAATCTTCGGGAACTGCGCCTTCATTGAGGACAGCGGGTAATGGGTTATGTGCCTTCCCGTGTTTGCAACCCACGGGTTTATATTCGGTCCGGCACCCGGTTCCAGAAAGGTCAATTAACGAACCTGATTGTGCTCGCTGGGTGAAGGACATTCACAGCTGTAGAGTTCAGTACAGCAACGTTTATCGCTGGACACGTCAGTCGAACTGTTCGACTGACGTGTTCAGCGATACATGTTGCTGTATTGTCATACTGTTTATTTGTTTTGCGGGTTTTCCATCTGCTTTTGTCGCAATAGACACATACTAAGGTTAGAATAAAAACAAGGCTGTTAAAGCGGTGTTGTACACGTTACTCCTCAAAAGTAACGAGATACACGTTACTCGTTACTTTCTGGCCTTAAAAGTAACTAAATACGCGTTACTCGTTCCCTTTTCTGAAAAGTAAACTAAATACGTTACTCGTTACCGAAAATAGTAACTAGATACAAGTAATCCCGTTACTTGTAACGCGTTACGCATGTCTGCGTGCCCCACAGTTCCGGCAAAGCGCCAATGAGCTTAAATTGCTAATTTTGAGACATTAGTGACGCTTAGTATTGTGTATACGAGCAAACGTGCAGCGCTGTGCGTTTGCGTTAGCGTTGAGTTCTCCACGTTGTGCATGCGCGGAAGTCGCCATGCGCCCATCCAAGGCAACAGTTTGGGCTCCGCGCACTCGCAGTGTGGAACACGCAACGCTAACGCAAACGCACGGGGCTTGCGTTCGCTCAGAAGCGCGATACCAAAACTCACTTAGCGCGCCGTTCACATATATTCGACCGAGTACGACCGAAAGAGACCAGACCGTTTTTGCCCTGCGACGTCTTGCGGACCGGATGCGCTGCAGCGGAGCTGGTCCTAAGAGATCGTAAGAGTCTTAAAAACCGGTCTGGTCTCTTTTCGGTCTTAAGGCCCGTTCACTAATTTTGGCGACCGAGGACGACCCAGAGAGACAGACCGGCTTTGTTCTCCAGATCTCTTAGGACCGGATGTGCTACAGGGGAGCTGGCCCTAAGAGATCGCAAGAGGCTTAAAAACTGGTCTGGTCTCTTTCGGTCTTAAGGCCCGTTCACACTCTTGCGACCGAGTACGACCCAGAGAGACCAGACCGGTTTTAAGCCTCTTGCGATCTCTTAGGACCGGATGCGCTACAGGGGAGCTGGCCCTAAGAGATCGCAAGAGGCTTAAAAACCGGTCTGGTCTCTCTTGTCTTACTGACCCAAGAGTGTGAACGGGCCTTAATGTGAAATGCGGGGCATCTTAAATTTTTTTGTATATTTTGTGGTAAGGTGGACACAAGCCCTCAATGCGGGACAGTCCCGCGAGTCGCGGGGCGGGTGGTCACCCAACCTCGTGCACTGGCACATTTGACGTTATTTGAAAGAACAACGCAAACACATCGAGGGGCTTTAGTCCCTACAGGTTCTGCAGCGTGAGCTCCGTGCTTTGAACGGAGCTCGCACTCGCACATTTCTCCACGTGCTCTGATCTGCGGTGCCACAACACACCTCGGCCAACGATCCCCCACTGCACTTGGTTTAGCCTATGCTTCGTTTCAGCTTGGGTCCAGACGCAGCCGATGCTACAAGCCATCGGAGCTTCCAGCGTCCCTGCCCAGCACGCGCGCTCGTGCAGTACAGGCACTGTTCAGAGCCATACGCTCGTGCTTGTAGCATCGGCTGCGTCTGGACCCAAGCTGGAACGAAGTATAGTGAGCTAAAACGAATGAGCTACGCTTACAGGTATCGGCACTCTTTTCCCCGATATTGTTTTGGGCGCCGCCATCTTGGTGGTTAGTACAAAGCAAACGCAACTGCCGATCGTCATGATTGAAAAGTGCGACTTCCTTAGCATTCGTTTCGGTGTTAGGAAGCTCACGTTATATATTGCTTCACTTTGTCGAGAACTGTTTAAACATTTGTGGAGGACAGAAAAGCGTTTCCAGTGATTTCAGATAAAGCTTCAGATAACTGACAACCATTATTTTGAGCACCAAGATGAGTATGAAGCGTAGCTTATTTAGTGGCTCGAGTTTAGCCCGACCGCACAGGCACAGAAACAGAACGAACTGCTTGACCTCGTGCTCTTGGCGCTGCTTCAGTGGCTTCATCAGCCTGTAGCGTTGGCTGCGCTCCGAACTGAGGTAAACCAAAGCAAATATTCAGATCTTAGGGTTTTACGAGCCAAACCAACAAAAATCACATAAGACGCCCCAATAAAAAAATACAAAAAAAACATTGCGGGTTTATTTCGATTAACTGGAGATCTTTCGACGTGCAACCGAATCTCAGATTGTCTTCCGTCAAACTGCTGGCACATCGGCCAGTATTTAAACCCGACAAATATGGATTTATGGGCCTCCGAGTTGGCTCAGAGGCACCGAAACTAGAGTGCCTGAATGTCCTTCTGTATAGGGTGATGCCACCCTTTGTAGTAGCCGATGCCGACAGCACGCGCTCACGGGTAAACTACAAAGAAATCGACGAAAACAAAATGCCGCCATAGCACAGTCAGCGCCACAAACGCGTGCAGGGACACGCTCTTTCACGCTCTTCTCAACAAAAAAGAAAAATAAACGTCTGGGACAAAATGGCCGCATGTCTCCACCCTAAGCAAGACGCACATGAAGGCACCCTAACTGAAACGTTTTAATGTTTTTCTTGATATTGTTTTAAATATTATTGCCACTTAAGAGCAAACCGAGGTGGTTTTTGAAACAAAATATAGTCGAACAATTCCGACAAGCATAGCTTGACTCAAAAATTATTTTTGCAAGTGATAAAAACATTTAAATGTTTCCGCATATGCAGCGGAATCTCAAATGGCGGAATCCCTTCATTCCGCCCATTTCATTTGGATCGCGTCAAGAATTCGTACCAACGCACAGTAGAACGCGCGCAAAAAGCAGCTGGGGTGCACCCGCAGCTCCCGCTTGTTGTTCTGACATCTCTGACTTCGCTCGCTGCGGGCATCCAGGCATCTGACATCCTAACATCTGGCGCTTTTTCTGTCTTTCACGTGGCGTTCCAAGCGGCACTCGAAGCAAATTTACATCAAGCTATTCTTGAACATGTGTCGCCATCTGAATTTCATATTAAGAAATTGCAATTTGCTGTAACTGAATGGGAAACGTTTGAGGTCTAATAAAATTCTTAACTTGTAATATGTCAATATGGAAGTTCTTGAAAATGTAGTATCGAAGGATGCCTCGTAATTTAATGTCTCATAATTTTGATCAGTTGACGTGATTCCGTTTTTATAGCACCATAAAATACCAGCTTTTTAAAATTTATTTTTTTATTTTAAAATGTACATTATCTGTGCAGCTTGTTGCTTATTTTTTAATTCATTATATTTAACCGAACGCTCACCTAAAATATCGTGGACAATGGGACGTTATAACTCGAGAAATTTTTTTTTCAGCTTTAGAGACTGTGGACTATTAAAACCTGAATAATTAGCCAACCAATAAAAATACTCGTAATATTGAGACATTACAGTATCGTTGAAAAACAATTCTTTAATTTGACATTAACCTTATAATTGTAGGATACATTTAAAGAAAGTTATAAACCGTCAATAAATCATTAAAACGTCATGCACAGTGGGGTTGCACCTGAAAACGAATTAGCAGATTTCAAAATTGCCCCTAGTGGTGGTCTGTGAAGCTCAGCTGGAACGGCCGCCACGTCATAAGTTCCTTAGGAAGCAGCGCCAGTTCGAGCCAGATATGGCTCGCTCATGGAGTTACTCAGACATGGATGTGACTTTGAAAAGCACGCTAACGAGTTTACTATGTTGTATACGCCTTTTTCACAGGGGCGCAGCCATCTTCAATGTCGTCATTTCAGGTATGCGAGCTGGGTTAACTTTAGTTAACTTTTGATATCTCCAAATCGCTGGAAGGCTTACGAAAAATGCGTGATTGTCACACATTCTTGATTTGCCTCTACTATATTTTCTCGCATATTCCAAGTTGAAATGTATTATTATTTCTCGTCCCGCATACCACATAAGGAAGCCACGTGACTGGAGAATCACAGAAAAGAGAAATCGTTTATGTGTTAAAACTTCACGGTGCTTCCGCAACGTGCGTTCCCCACCATCAAGATTGGAGGTGTTCTGGAGAGGTTAGGTAGGAGCTTGATCTCCGGATGCGAGGACCTCTAGCAAGCTAATCATACGCCCACTCCCCTCCCCTCCCCCCCTCCCACCCGCGCGTATGCACTGGGAATAACGCGCTCAAACACTACACCCAGTGAATACCTTGTATAAAGAGCTTGTACGTGTCGCCATTGCTGGGTGCTGACGATTATTTCTACTCATTGATTCCCCAGCTACTGCTTCTGCGGTGTGGAACACAGTGAACCGAACGCTCGTGGCAGAGAAAATAAAGCCATGGCCGCGAATGACGTTACAGGGCATGCTATGAATAGTCCAATGGCAGTACAGGCCTCAGATATTGCCACTAGGCGAAGATTGGTAACGACCCTCTATCCTGGGAGAAATGGCGCCATTCATTGTTGTGGAAATGCTGGAGACTAGAGTTCCTGTAAAGGCGTTCTACGGGAGCCAGAGTTGCGCGTTCATCTCCGTAGCGCCGTCTTTCCTGCACGGCATGTTGATCCTGCTCCTCACGTGACTGAATTCGGCGAATAGCGGCGCCCCGCGTTCGAGGCGCGCGGCGCGCTCAAAAGCAGGGGAACATACGCCGGGGCACGTGCAACGTCTACTTTCCCGCACGGCACTGGATCCAGCTCCTCACGTGATCGGATCTCTCGAATAGCGGCACGGCGGCACGTGGAAAACAGACGAGCAACTCTGGCTCCCGTAGGGAGCCTATACAGGAACTCTACTCGAGACTAAAGCCCCTTCGTGTTTCAAAAGCAGCGCAAGGTGCGTCGATGCACGAGGCACATGCAACGTGCAGCCGCTGAGAAGGTCATGGCGGCACATCGCAGCACTGAGCTAGATTTCAGACACCATGTTCTTCCCAGAAGTGGCGCGCGGCACGTGTCTCGAGCATTTCCACAGCAATAAATGGCGCCACTTTCCTGGATATCGGGGCTTTACTCGAGACACGTAACGCGCGCCCCTTCTGAGAATGAACATGGAGTCTGAAATTTAGCTCAGTGCTGCACTGTGCCGCCACACTCTTAGAAAAAGGGTATCGATAGTCCTCCCTAAGGGGAGGAACGGTCTTGTAACCTATGTTCCTCTAGAAAGGGGAAACTTTCGTCCCTGAAGCAGGAGAGCAAAGTTCCTCCGTTGCCTGATCTCCTTATGGCGGCCCCGAATCCAATAAATTGAGCTCAATAAGGCTTAACGAGGACACTACGTCTCTTGTATGGAACGAGAGGAGCAGCAAATAAAAGCGTAACACGAGCTTTTCCGCGAACCGTGTATATTTCCGAAGCCAGCTTCCCCCGCAGGTAAAAAAAAAACTTGCATTTCGAAAGCAGTTATTCAGTCTTCTCGTCGTCAGCACTCCGATGTTAAACGGATAAAACCGATACCCAGTTACTTCGCGCACTTTACGTCTTACCTTTGCTATTCCTCGATTCACAATTCCTTCGTCAAGTGCACATCACGGAGGATGGTAAACCAATCCTCGCAACAAAAAGCTGCTCTCAGAAAGAACAAACTCGAAGCCGCTGTTGCACGATAATTACCAGTTCTGACGAATGGTACTTACCTGAAGTTAGAGCGGGAATTATACGAAGCCTATGGAAGCACTTACTATCAAGTTCACAACTGCTTTTTCCTTCTATACCGGAACTGACGTCAACGTTTCAAAGCTATTTTGAAAATAAAAAGTAGGTGGCGCCATAGGCGCTCCCCTTAGGGAAGTATTCTCCCTTCCGACTTCATCTTTCCGAGTTAGTGGTTACAGCACAGCTTGCGGCTGCATTGAGATGGTGGGGCCCCCACCAGAAAGACAGAGTATAGGCACTTGTGCACTCAGAACGCTTTTATTTCCCGTTCTGGTGATGGCACCTGGTTGGAGCTCTTGCGCTACGCGCTACCTCTGGTGCCATGTTGAGCCACCTCGACCTGCGACAGGGAAGAGAATGTGACGACTTACCCCGAAAATGGGCAGGGATGCGGTGGGAGTGTGAACTTGATAGTAAGTGCTTCCATAGGCTTCGTATAATTCCCGCTCTAACTTCAGGTAAGTACCATTCGTCAGAACTGGTAATTATACTTCAGCCTCTGTCGCACTTACTATCAAGTTCACAACTGCTTGTTCAAAGCTTTCGCATGTGTTCTCAGCACCTGGGTTCCAAAGTGAGCCCGGGTATCTGATTGCCGTCGGTAAAAGCGGTTAAATGTCGCCTCGGAGGACCAGTCAGCTGCTGCTAAGATGTCAGCAAGTGGTACTCCGACCTCCACAGCTTTGGAGGTGGCTGCTCCTCGCGTTGAGTGCGCTTTGAAAACCGACGTGTCAATGCCCGCAAGCGTTAGTGTGTGTTTTATCCAGTGAGCTACTGTGTCCCGTGCTGCTGGGCGGAAAGGCTTTTGCGTAGTGAGCAGAAGCTGCGTGTGGGCGCCTCGGAGTCCTGCAGTCCGTTCGAGGTACACCTGCAAGCATTCCACTGGACACAATTCCCGAACCTCTTCGAATGCTGGGAAGAAGAGGGTGGGAAGGGGTTTAGATGCCCCCGAAGTCTTTCTGAGGCCACTGAGCACGAGCTCCCAACCTGCGGGTTGCTTACGGATGTGGCATGTTGAAAGCAGGCACAAGTCTGACGTCCTGCCTGCTGAGGCAAGGGCTAACAGCATAGCTAGCTTGCTAGTGAGCGTTTTGAGGCTAAGGTCTTTGTTAGGACCCCACGACTGCAGGAGGGTTGTCACCGTGTCAACCCTCCAAGTTGTAGGGTATCGGGGTTTGGGGGGTTAGAATTAAACACTCCCTTCATAAGGCGCACCACTGATGGGTGTTCCCCTAGAGGGTAACCGTCGAAGTTATGCAAGATCTGAGACAAGGCAGAGCGGTAACATCCTATAGTGCGATACGCCAGGCCCTCCTCAGAGAGGCTAGCGAGGAAGTTGAGCACCTGTGTTAGAGTGGGAGAAAAGGGATCAACAGTCCTTGAATGGCACCAGCGTTCCCACCTGCGCCAGCAAGAGGTGTAGGTGAGCTGTGTTCCCGCCTCCATGATGCCTCAATGAGGTGTGCAGCCTGCTCCGAAAGTTGGCTATGTGTTTGCTGGAGTTGGTCAGTCTCCATGCTGCTAGTGTCAGGCTCCCCGTGCTGAGCATTGGATGTACCTGCCCGTCGTGGCTGCGCAGTAGGTCGTGTGATTGGGGAAGAAGACGCGGTTCCTCGTACGAGTGGTGCAGCAGCGAGGCGTACCATGGCTGAGATGGCCAGACTGGAGCTACTAGAATGAGCGGACTGTTGGAGGTCTGCAACTTGGCAATGCATCTGCTCACAAGGCTGAACGGTGGGAAGGCATAGAGGCCCTGACCCGTCCAGTCCTGGCTGAGAGCATCCACTGCTGCCGCCTGAGGATCCGGCTTCCAGCTGTAGTAGTGCCTCACCTGGTGGTTGGAGAAGTCCGCAAAAAGGTCCGTGTGCACGGGGCCCCACAGACAGTTGACCCTGCTGAATGTGAACGGGCACAGTTTCCAACTGCTGGCATCCATCACTCTCCTGGATGCTTGGTCCGCATCCGTGTTCATGTGCCCTGGAATGTGTTGAGCCCTGACTGATATTCCCCTCGCCCAACACCACGACCATAGCTCGTGGGCTATCCTGGTGAGTTGTGGAGAGCAGGGGCTGCCCCTCCTGTTGATGGCCGCTACTGCTGCTGTGTTGTCTAGCTCGAGGAGGATGGAGCCCCGAGACACATTCTTTGCCAGCGCCTGAAGGGCCAGGAAGGCTGCCATCAGCTCCAGGGCATTGATGTGCCAAGTGGATTGGAGTGGTGTCCAGTGATGCCCGATCGTCCACCCCTCCGAGCATGCTCCCCACCCCTTCAACGAGCTGTCCGACTGTATCGTCTGCACTACTGGGGGTGTCTTGATCTGGCCCCTTGGGGTCTTCCTCAGTGCTCGGATCCACCACGCTAAGTCCTGTTGCGTGTCCCTGGATAGTGTAAGAGTGGTCGTGTATGTACCTCTCTGTAGGGCCCGTCTCAAATCTGTTTGAAGGTTCCTGATATAAAAGGAACCCTCCGGCAGCACCATTAGGCACGCATTCAGTTGTCCCGCCAAGCTGGCAACCTGGCGGGCCGTGATCCCCGGTTGCTCTAGCCTCTGCTGTAGGTGGTCTAACAGGTTGGCGAGTTTCTCTCCAGGGAGCTCGAGCGTCAATCGTCTCGAGTCTATCGATAGTCCCAGAAACAACAAGTCCTGGGCTGGTGTCAGTACCGACTTCTCCAAGTTTACGGCAAAACCCAGGTTTTGTAGGAGGTTCACGATTAGACGTCCCTGGTTTGCCAGTAGGGAGGGGGATTGGTCCATGACGAGGATATCGTCCAAGAACATGACGATGCGAAGTCCCTTGGACCGGAGATAGGCCGCGACTGGTTTCAGTAGTTTTGTGAAAACTCTCGGTGCCGATCTGAGGCCAAATGGTAGCACGTTCCAACGGTAGACCCTGTCC
This sequence comes from Ixodes ricinus, assembly GCA_037355805.1. Lineage (NCBI taxonomy): Eukaryota > Metazoa > Arthropoda > Arachnida > Ixodida > Ixodidae > Ixodes > Ixodes ricinus. The sequence goes on along the minus strand of JAZHYW010028916.1, from coordinate 234 downwards.
CCCTCCCGAAAGCCGAGCCAGGGGCGGTCCTGGCGGCAGATTGGGACAGACAGGTATGCGTCCTTCAGGTCGATACGTATCATGGAGTCGCCCTGCTGGATAAGATCCCTCACCGAGTGCCACCCCTCCATCTTGAAGTGGTTGTGTTCCACCGACTCGTTTAGTTGTCTGAGATCTAGGATTGGGCGCACCTTGTTGTCCTTCTTTGGTACTACGAAGAAGGGGGAGAGGAAC
>JAZHYW010028915.1:0-49507 GCA_037355805.1 Ixodes ricinus | reverse complement strand
CCGCATTACGGGCGAGATGAAGGCGCAACTGTTCATTGTCTGCCCGCAGCGCCTGTATTTCGGCGGAGAGCGTGTCAATCTTCCGACATAGCTGAAGAACGATCGGTCGTAGTTCTGTCACATCTGCACGTCTTTCTTCCCGCTTTTCAGGCTGTACTTCACCCGCGACACTGGGCTCCGTACTGCTGCGCAAGTCGTCGATGCAAAGAGCCTAGCCGAAGCGGATCGTCTTCCGTTTGAAGGAACTGTGAACTGAATAGCATCGAGTCTATACTGCGATGCTTTCATTTAACTTTCCTCTACAATTTCGCTTCACTTTGGCCGCATTTTCGTAAGACCCCTTACCGACGGTAGAGTAAACGAAATTATGTACAATGTATATTTCTTCGATTTTTCTTCTTTTTTAGATGAAACATCAAATGCACTACAATTGGCCCACACACTTAAAACAAAATAATCACTGACAGTTAAAAAAAAAAAAAACACAGCGCGTTGTTTATTATCTTTACGCTTCTTGGTTTTTTATTCGTTCTTCGGTGTATTTATTGGCTATTGTCGCAATGTCATTGGCTGCATACAGTTTAATAGGATGCACCGGACTTGCCGCTCCCCTGCGTTTCTTAGTGACTGGAATCGCCACTTGCAATCCAGAACGCATCAAGCCTAAAACGGCGCCAAAAAACCGTATTATAAAGTAAAAAAAAATCAATCTATATTTTTTTAGTTAGCGTTTTTTTTAATTTTTCTCAACATGTTTTTTTTTGTAATCAGTACCTACATTTTGAGACTTGGTGTAACTTAGCAAAAGAATTTCTCACAAATCAACACATGGTCTCGTCCTTTCTTTTTCTTCGTTGTGCACAAAATCATCTCTTAGTTTAATATATATATATATATATATATATATTTCGCGAAAGAAAAAAACAAGGTTTTGTCGCAGATCCAATCGATGCAACACTGATTTCCTTACAGTACACATGATGACTAGGAGGATTCCCGGCATCATAAAATCTAACGCGCATCGTCCCTCCCATTTCTCTCTCTCTCTCTCTCTCTAAGTTGTCTTTCTCGTTCCTGCACCCCTATTGCCGCGTCCACAAACTCGTTTTTTCCTCGCTAACGCTGACGCACCTGAGATGCCGTGCTTCATCGTAACTGAGCTTCTCTCCTCCCCCCTCCCCTTTTCACATTACGGGGCTTGGAAACGCTTCTGCGACTGGTGTGTTTAGCGCCCAATCCGCCCGCCCATATACCTTAAACGTGGTTCCGAGGTGGCAGCAAATGACGTCACGGGAGCCGTCCCGTCATGTTATCGGATGTTGCGGTTCTCACAGTGGGTCGTAGCAGTTGCTGCAAAACGTACGGGCGAAAGCGAGTCTCGCCGCCACCTCGCCGTCCTGGCTGCAGAATCATCCGTGAAGGATGAAGTTGGAGAGGGACCTGCAGCAGAACAGGCGTCTGCAGCATTCATCTCCGCCAGGATCGCGGCATTCCCCGACATGACACTTTTATGACGTCATCGGGGGCCGGGGGGGGGGGGAGTAGAGAGACCAGACTCGAGGAAGCGGCAAACACTGCAGCATAAGACGCGTTTCAGGCACCCTTATATGAGTAAGTCATCGCCTGCTCATGTGCGTCGCAGTGCACAGCAGACAACGTTACGCCCGGAAACAGAAAAAAATGAAGCCTTACTAGTGCGTCATCGCTGCCTTCGACTCTCTGTCTCGGCATTGCGTAAGCTAGTGCACGAACAGTATAGGACACGGAAAGTAGAACTCCCAGGCGTTCGCGCTCTAGCACGTTATCAGTGTTGCCGTGGTTAGATGTTACACCAGTTTTCTACGACAGAACCTGGTAAGCTCATCCTCCTATTCGGTGTGATTGTCATCATTGACAAAATTTTGGAAGAGGGCAGAACATCTGAGGAGAAATTATGTAAATGTTTGAGGCTACGTGGCGCAAGATATCACCGGCTGCAAAGGTTAGTCAATATCATCTATCCATCCATCTATCCAGGCTGAATAAAGTCAGGTAAATGACACACTTTCTGTTTTTATTTGACTTGCACATGTCACACGAAAGAGCTTGCAATGGATTAGAAAAAGAAAAACTGATTCTATGGACATAATGGTGCATTCTATTGCCAAAAAAAAAAAAGCGAGATGAACTAAATATTTCTGCTCTGCAAAACTTCAAAGAGCACGAGGTTGAACTCAGCAGCAGGTGAAAAGGACAAAAAAAAAAGAAACGTAGAGTGATGGAGTTCTAGGAATAAAATAACGCGGTAGAGTGCACGCAAGAAATAAAGTTCGCGCATATTAAATGAGCGTATTCGAAATACGAATATTATGCGCCTCCATCTCTTTTACCACGTACGCCGTTCCACTAACCCGCCCACTTCACAGAGCGCATTTCCCGGACATTCTCCTTTTTTATTTCTCCTTCATTATTTATTTACTTTTTCTTACATTACCCCCCCCCCCCCCTTTCTTTCTTCTTTTCGGGCGCTTTTTTCTCGCGCGCACGGCCTTTTGTCTTTCGGAGGCCATTTTTCGCGCACTCTAACTGGCGACGCACAAATTGAATGCTGGCGGTTAAGTGGACGAACGCGAAGCCGTCGCCAGAACCACTTCATTTCTGCCGCTTCGAGCTGTCGCTTCCTTCCCGCAGCTTCAAACCAGCCAGCGCTCCCCGCTGATCTGATGTTTCTTCCTTCCGACGCTGGTGAACTTCCCAAACAAAGGAACGCCTCATTAATATGCATAGCTACACAAAGGAGAAAGTGCAGCCGCCCTAACTCTTCCAAACCCTTTCCGTTCTCACCCATTTTTCTTCCCTCAGCTTCCCACGCGCTACAACCCTTTCCACCTTTCAAAATTTCCTCATCATGGACGCCATCTCTCCATTAATGCAGCCCCTCCCCTCCCTCCTGTGGTTCAGCAGTCTCAAGAGAGAATGATGTCCGTCATCTGTAGTGCTGGGAGGATTTAGCCTCGAAACGCTCTGATTGGTCAAGAGCGGTCGCGGAGTAATGACGTCTCGCCCCTTGTGCAACCATTTCTTCTTTCCCGTCCCCCCCCTCCCACACACACACACACGTATATATATATATATATATATATACCTTCTATTATCTACGCTTGAGAAAAAGTTATGTAGCAGGAGAGAGAGAGGAAAGAGAGGTTCTTCAATTTGACAATTTTGAGCTCAAGTGCTTTGCGGGAGAATATCGCGGTTCATTAGGCTCGTTTTCCGGGACGAGGCATGGATCGCTTCTACTATTAGGGACTATTTTAAAGACCTAATAATTATTTAGGTGGCTCACAACGGCACTGCTTCTTCTACGAATACACTTAATTACGCGCATATGTAGCGTGTTCAGAGGATGACGTTAATCTCGTTGGCTACCCACTCAGTATTAATTGTCTCCCATATGAGATGAAAAGACCTGCACTGGTGCACCAAGGATCCAAGTCTAGAGTAGGGCTAGTTTAACACTAATTGCTCTCCTCCTGAATAAAAAGATTAACGGCTGTGGTAAGTGAAGGGGAACGAAAGCACTTAGATTTTAACTGCGACCACACCAATCAAAAGACAAAAAAACACAGCTCGTCCTGGTTCCCAATATTATGTCTGCTTTGAAGCGAAAAAAAATGGACGCTAACATCCAGGTTTCTTTTGTGTAGTCTCCTTTCGTTTTATTGACTGAAGAGGTAAAGGGAGTGTTTTTACACGACAGAAGCATCCATATTCTTGCCATCGAAGTATAGGATATTAGACCGATTAAACAACATTGAGACCAATGCGATAATGGAATCGTTTCGATACACGTGAATGTGGCAGCCCGTTCCTGCTATGTGGCAAAAACAGCACACGCGAACGCTTGCTCCTGCTTCACGTCGAAAAAAAACTTTCAGAGGATTCGTCTCTCTTGCCTCGTCTGCAGGTGTGCGCACCACCTGTGAGGAGACTAATAAGGCGATGTATCTCTTTGCTGACTATATTCTATTCCGAAATAAATTCGACAACCGTAGATAATGGTGTGAAGACGTGCTGCAGTTTATTCTTTGGTTTCTTGGAAATTGCCTGATGATCGTCTTTTGCCCTCACAGTAGGTGAAGAACAACCAAAGCGCGATGTCGAACAAGTTGTATAAGAAACAAAAAAATACTTGCTCAGTGATCTTTTAGCCCTCGAGTCGTCATATAATACACACGCCCCGTAGCATAATGCGGTTCAGTGCAGCAAATCGTCCGATTAGAATGCACTGTTCGTGACTGCCGAATCAGTACGACTGATCGAAAAAGTACCTTGTGAGTTTGCAGATCTCTTGCTAGATAGCATCAACATATATCAGTCTACCCATTTCGATTAGAGCTACATTTATCGGGCAGTGATGCCCCGCTTTGCATTTAATATTTTAAGATGGGCGGTTTCATCAAAGTTAAAATAACAATTCACCAAAAAAGAAAAAAACAATGGCGAAATGTGACAGTAAGTTTATTCACTAAACTTTATTATTTCAGCGCACTAATATTTCAATGGCCGTATTTTTTTAATGAGTTAGCATTCGTACCTACATTACTGAGAAAAGTTGACGGCGTCAGCCTGCGGACAAAACAATGGAAAGGGAAGCGCGTCGCATAGAGACGAGTGGAGTAGTGAAGGACAAAGGCGAGAGAAAGGCGACGTCACAGGGTGGAAGCCAATGCGCGTGCGTATTCTGGGGCGAGTCTGAACTTGCAGGTGTGCGGAGCGTGTAAGCCTCGGTTTGTGCTACACAATAGAGTGTGAACCAAGTACTAGCGCTGGTGCAAATAGGCGACAAAAAAAAATAAAGGAAGATTTATTGGTGGATTCTTAAGGAATGCGTTAGCATGACCCTTGGAAAACGCCACACACGTCCCCTTTTGGGAAACGCTAACACCAACCTCGTAACGAACCCGAAAATGGCCGCAAAATATAGGGAAAGCAAAAGAGAAAGCCCAAAACAGAAAAGTGAAGGGGTCACTGTTAGCGTTTCCCAAAAAGCGGCGTGTGAGGCGCTTCCGCAATGGTCATGCTAACGCATTTTCTAAGTATTCATTAATGGACCTTTCTTTAATTTTTTTTTGTCTGTAGGTCTGTTATTGCAGCTGGATGTACAGTCGGCAGCAAACGTTTACGGGGCAAGGGAGCGCCAGCCGAAAAGTCTGGCTGTGCCTTCTGACGGCGCGTTGCCGCTCTCAAGACTCACGTTTTGCGCATGCGCTTCCTTTTGTGTTCGCAGTGATGTTTTTATTGCGCTCGATTCCGTCCAGCGCCCACGAGATAACTGGGACTGGCTCAAGGTGCCGCGAAATGTTATCTGAAGCCTCCGAGCACCGCCACCCATTACGGTGGCTGAAGCAGACGCGCGGCATGACGGCTGACAAAGCGGCACCTTGCGCCGGTCCCGGTTATCTCGTGCGTGTCCAACGGAAGCGGGTAAAAATCGCATAAGTGCGAGCACAAAAGAACGCGCATTCTCGAAGCGTGAATCTTGAGAGAGCGGCCGCGCGCCATCAGAGGGTGCGACCAGTTATTTCGGCTGGCGCTCCCGCCCTCCGCAAACGTTTTGCTGCCTACAGTACTTTCGAAAGGGGCCACCTTCACAAAAATTCAGGGAGTTAAAAAAAGTTTACATACGAAGTAAAAAGAAATTGAGGAATGCGAAGTTTGAAGGACAGTTTTCCCGATGCACTTCCCAACATTAACTCACAAAGCCGCACAAAAACAGTATTGATTACATTACATGAGCTGGCACAACTTACGTCCACAGTAGTGGTGGCTCGCGATCATTTAGGCTGCAGTGCGACTTTTCGATTCGTGTGGTGCCTACCTGCGGGTTGTTTTACTCGCACGGTGACCATAAACGCCTCAAGTAGCTTAGATGCAACCGCACGTCAACGAGGTGCAAAACCGCATGACGTCTGTCTCTTAAGTACGGTGTCCCTAAGATGGTATTGATGCGCATGTTAAGCGACGTCAATATTAATTTCGGGTAAACTATTTTTTTCAATGCCCGCAAGTTGCTGAAATTTAAGGTAATGTAATAAGTGTAAAAAAAAAAAACTTCGCCAAGAACAATAAAAAACGCCGTTTTTGCTTACAGTGTGCAAAGAATGGAGAGATTGCTGTTATTGTGCGTAGTAAACCCACTTTTTCACGCATCCCCTTTTTAGTTACTAGAACACACACAACACAGGCTGGGGGGTCACTGAAGTGTGTAGGAAAGGGAACGCACTGCACACGTGAGTGAGTGTTCCTGACCGAGACAAAATCGAAACAGGTACCGTTCGGGTATCGCTGGAACTACCGCCCTAATAGCGGGACATCTTGTTCCAGCCTGAAGCAGGCTCCGGCACCGCGGCACCAATGGGCGCGCCGGTGCGCCCGCCATCTCTCGTCCAAGGGGTGAACTACTGTGGTTGGATATGGTCACGTGATTTCATAATGTCGCTGAGTATTCTGCTTAGCACAACGCTGCCGTGAACTAAGCTGGGAAGTTTCAATAACAGCGGTTGCTATAAAGCAAAGCTCCATTCAATGTCCATTGCACCGGGCCATATTGACAAGTTATTGGAGCTTTGTTTTTGTAGGCAGAACTCTTTCACGAAAGCACTGAGTGATCCAACTCTCTTTCAGTGGCGTCGTAATAATGATGGTTTCGTAGTAACAGGCTTAGTGACAAATTTTATTCTTTTCTGAGAATTGTGGGGACGGGGGCAAAGCCTCTCTTACAGTTCTGAAGTTGAAACAGGCTAATGAGTGTCTTATGTTGAGTTGCGATATGATACGTGTATCCTCCTCCGGAAAATAATCAACAAATATTAAAATGACTGGATAGTACCGGCCGCTGTTATCTTTACAAGACCATTGCATTGGCCTCGCTGTTTGTTTCTTAGTAGAGTACTACAAAAAATAAACACGTCTGCTTTTGACGTGTTATGTTTCGTATCGTAAATTAACTGCTAAATTTAAGACACGAACTGCTGCTTAACAGTCTTGAAATTTAGTTTTTCACTGCTTTCCACTTTATTCCATGAATTGCTAAATGTTTCTCAAAAAGTATTTCTTTTTTTAGAAAATATTGAGTTTTTTTTTTGACCCGAGCAGCTTTATTCATTCCGATTACGTCATATTTGTTTATTCTAAGCTTTAAAATATTGTATTCTTAATACCGTTTTTTCTTTAAAAAAAACATATTTTATACAAAGCGCATCTCTGCTACCTAAAGGAGAAAAAAAGAAGAAAAAAAGGCTACTGAGACACGTGAATCGCTGATAAAATTTTCGAGAGAAAAAGGTAAAAGTTTCAAGCTGCAAAGAAGAAAAAAAAAGCGAACCAAATGCACATTGTTACAAACCCCTAAATTGAAGACGAGCAATCTACAACACCTACAACGACAACGATCACAACTGAAAAGAAGAGAAAAACAAAATTACAGGAAAAACACACCATAAATGTCGAAGGGAAGCACGCTCCGCTTTGGGCGTCGGAAACGACATAGTTTGACAGCCACCCGATCCAAAGTCATCGCCGTCAGATGCGGAAACGGCGGGAAACGCCGCAACAGCAGCAGAAGCAGCCGCTACGCGCACTCTCCACTGCATCTTAGGGTGGACCGCAGCGAGCCATCCCAGCCAAGCCAGCGCCACGAAAATTACACGTGACCGCGTGCCCTACGCGTCGCTGAAAATCCGGGCGACCCTCGTGCGGAATCGCGATGGCTCCCACGGCACGCCGCGCCGCCCTCCACGGTCCATCTCCTCAGGCGAACCGGAGTCAAGAGCACTTTCGGCTTTTCCGAATGGGGCGCACACGCGCTCAACGTCCGACGGATGTCGTCTCGAGTCGCGCCAAGGGCGGCAAGGGCCAGCAGTGAATCATTCCACTCACGTGCTTTTACATAACATTTGCATACCTCCCGCGTTTTCATTTCCGAAAGAAGAAAAAAATGAAACAAAAATTGTCACGCGCGCTCTCGCGGAAGGGGTGCGTGCAATGGCGTCGCATACGCGCTACGACGGAAGCGGCATCAGCGCCACACGGCGCTCGACGGCCAACAGTAGCTTCGCACGTCGTCACGTGCCTAGCATGCGTGACGCATATCCCGGCCGTGCGCATACTTAACCGACGGAAAGGGATTGTTGCCGAGATGCTTCCGTTATATATGCGACCTCGTAATATAGAGATATATACTATATATTTGTTTACACGCAGAATGTGTTTGGGGCCTTTAGCGACTCAGAAGACAAGGCCCGTTAAATCTTCAACGGCAGAAACCATAGGACCAAAAGTAATCAAATACGAAAACGGGAAGCTTTTTTATTCGTTAGAGATGTAGTGAAGAAGAGAACGAGGAATCGAGCATCATTCAGTCACGATTAAAACCATCACTAGTGACAATCGCCCCCCCTCCTCCCTCCGCCTTCTCCCCAAACATCATGACTTATAGTGAATACACGCCGCGTCACTTAGCTCGCGTCAGCGTTGCCGCCACCACTTCTTGCAGCGTCTTACGACGAAAGCGACGTTATGACGCGGTGACGTCGGACGCAACGGTCTTCCACTTTGCGGCGTACCCTCGTCGACCTTCGGCCCGTTTTGCTGCTCTGGAATGGTCGGCGATCCACTAAAGATGGCATCATGCGCGTAGGCCTTGTCTTCTATACCCATTTTCACCTCAAGAAAAAAAAAGCAAGTTTTGCACCCATTGTTCATACGCGGCGCAAAGTAGTTCTTTGGAGATTTGGTTGTCGGAGGAAAATGCGATGCTTTTGGCGTTTGGAACGCGTACGTCTTGATAAGACAACATATATCTAATCTAAAATTCAGCTACATATATCTTAATCATCAACATAAAGGGGAAATTAGTAATGCTCCGCGAGGAGCCAGACCTTTTTACTGCAGTTCTTGAGGTGAAAACGGGGAAGAATAGTAACTGACAGGATAAGAACGGAAGAGAAATATTTCAGCAGTCTCGCCTCCAGCGCGAGCAATTCCCACCTTCGAGAGCGCTGCGTCGTCTCGTGAGCTTCTAGTGTGCACGTGCCGTCGCAGCACGACGGAAGGCAGCGAGAGCCATGCAGGAGGCAGGGCGTCTGAAAAGAGTCTCCCTGACGTTCTCATGTGGCCAGCGCGTATGTGCTTTCATAAACCAAATTCCCCAAAACAAAATGCAACAGCAAATGTGCAACTCATAATATTTTCCGCTAACTTAGGGGAGGGGGGGGGGGCAGACCCGAATTGGTGTATATAAACCGGTTTAATAATCTCCCCGCTGTATAGAGCTGAAAAACACTTCTCGCTAAAATTAATACGGAATGTAAGTTGGATATGTTTAGGGAAGTTTAGCGTGACTCTCTTGCACAATAGTGCTCATAACTAGAAACCCAGCGTAGGCTCCAACCACGCTGCGCGTCCTGTCTCCCGGACTTTTTCTGTAAGATTTTTTTTTATTATTGGCGAGAATGATTTTGCTTTAGTACGTGTAGCATTATATGAGGGTATACGATAGTGAGAAGAGTGGTTTATTGCATACACGAAGAGGCCAAGCTGCTCTCACTCCTGATTTGCTGCTTCGCGAAAAAAAGGAAAGAGGGTGTAGTGTTGGGGACTAGAAGGAACAAAAGGGAAAGAAGCCAAAAAAGAACAGCTAGAAGAAAAAAAAGAAGTGCACACTATTAAAAAAAAAGAGATTATTTTGGATAAACGAGCACTAGTGAGGTAAATAATCAGTACTTTCGTGGCCTTATGTCCATCCTCAGAAGTGGGCCAAGGCTCAAAAAGACACTAAAGTTAAATTTCTTCGCTTGTTCTTAGGCCAAATTGTCTCTTCATCGCTTTTCCTTTGGGAATCACATTTATTCCAGTTTCTTAACACGTGGTTGCTGTGTTGCGAGTGAAGAGTGCGAATAGCACATCCGTGATCCTTTTTTGCCAAACAAATGTAGGTATTGTTTAGTGTACGCTACCTTGAGACGCAGTCTATGAATGACTGCTTCTTTAGCTCTTAAAAGTCCTCGTGGCATATACAATTCTAAGTTTGGATCGATATGTTTTAGGTATTGGTAATAATAGTCGAGTATCTGTTCATAATAACGATTTAAGTTTATTGCCAATTTCTTTAGCAAATACCGTCGGAATCAGTTCTCAAAAATGAGGATAATTACATTTTTCCCACGAGCATCTCTGGCCGCCATGTCTGCAATAACTTTACTCAGCAATCCCACAATATCTTGCTATCCATTATAGGACTATATAAAGTACTTGGAACTGATACGTTTTAGTGGATCTGCACAATTGTATGAATGAGCTGGATATGCGAATTTTGTCTAGTCATGAATTATAACACCAGGAGTGCACATTTTTAGTCAACGAAGATCTCCCGGAGGTTCGGAGTTCGAAGACTAATATGCTTCATGGCTTCCCCTATTGCTGGGAATTTTGCCGACGTTGAGGATATTACGTGACTCAGTTTTACGTCTTGGACTGGAGCGTTTTCCATGTCCTAAAAGTGGTTTCTCAACATCCGCCCGCTGGCATCATAGGAGTGTCACGTTGTCGCCGTCCGAGATACCGGCGGTGTCACAATAGCGATGGTAGATGTAGCAGACGCCAGTTCCGCTGCAAATCGCTCTCCAGCTTCGCAATCCACGGAAGCTGCAACGAACAGGAGTTAGAACTCCAGGACAATATTGCAAGTCGCGTTCGCTCGTAATTTTCAATTCGATAGCATGTAAAGTACAAGCAAACGCGTGTTCTTGGTGTATTCACGATGCCACACAAGAGAAAGAAGTAATCTTCACAACGACTCCTGCAAGAGAGCAGTGTTTGGCTAGGGACAGAGAAGCAAGATGGGCTCGTTCTGCCACGATTGAGGGCTCAAAAAGGGTGCGAGCATCGTCTCAATTAAATCAGCGAAATATGTCCTTCATTAAAAAAAACACTTCGAAAGGCTGTCACATTTTGACGTAATCTGCAGCGAAGCGCCGTAGAAACAGCCCCATATGTTCTTGTCTGGATTTCTAGCACCAATCGCCAGGATCAGGACACCCTACAACATGGTAGGCCGTCTCCTGTCCACCGCATACAACAAGCACACACACACACACACCAGAACGAATGACAGCCTCGCTTCCACTTCTTCTTGGAACCATTAAAGTTCTCCACCCTGCTCGAGCTGAACTGTCCAAGAGATTAACCCCTCCCTCCCGTGATTTCGACAATTTCCTTCCCCACGTATTTTATTCCCTCCCTCCCCCGCGCACTTGTTTTACGCAAGCCCTATTTTAATATCCCTAGTGGTAGTCCACGTTAGAATCCGCTTCACATCCTGTCCCTGGATTCGCGAAAATCGGCAGGTCGCCAATTGCGTCCAGCACGTGCGAAACATGGCGGCAGAGCTTTGCAGACCCTGGAGAAGTTCATTTGCCTGAACGTCGACATCGTTTTGGAGAGGAATGCGACTGGACGGCGGGGAGTCGCCGTCACCGTAGCCGGGGTAGGGGCTATGCTCCGACCGGTGCATAGCGTTGCTGGCGGTGGTGGCAGCTTGCGTTCCTCGATTTTCATCACCGCCCCATTTCCCCCTCCCCCCTTCCCCCGTCCCCGCCCCTCCGATGTTAAGCCGAGGTTCAGCGAGTTGCCGGGCAACTTCGAGATTCACGGCGACCACTTCCACACTCGGTTTCACCTTAGGGTAGACTGCAGCGGTCGCTATACTACGAACCATTCCGGCCAATCCAGCGCTGTGAGCGTGTCACCTGGCTGCTCGTCGCTGCGTTTCTTCCCTAAGGTCATGTGACACTCGCACGGCATTCAATTGGCTTTCATTACTCGCAGCGTCCTTCGCGCTTCAGCGTAAGGAGAAACGAAGTATACCTCCCAGAGGGCAGTTAGGTGACCGGCTGCCCCACTCGGGTAAGGGCAGAAAGGGGGAGGGGGGACCAAATGTTTTATCTTCGACAACGCGTTCGACAACGCGAGGACAGAGAGCAGTGTGTGACAGGGAAGGATCGACGTAATTGAATCTTACGTCGCGAGCTGAGTTTGCACCGCGCCCTGCGTTTTCAAGGTGACAATGACTGTACGGCATGCAAGTTGTTCGTCTGCTCTTTGCGCACCTCGTACGTTTGTTTACCCTCCATATGAGCGCGTGTACTTTGGTCTCCCCCGACCTCAACCAATAGCCTCGTCATGGTGCATTCCATGGGCGTTCTCTGTACTGCCCCTTGATTGGCGTGCTCCTTCTTGCATTCCGACGCGCCAAAGATGAATTTTGTAGCACTTGCTCGCCGTATAACGTTCCAGCGGCAAGATTTCCTGGCAGTAGTGCTTCGGTATAGATCCATATTCGGCCGTCTAACTTTTAAACCTAACCTTGACGCGTTCTCCCAAGAGGCACAGCACAGACGCTGCCAAAACTAACCTGAAAGACCCGAACGAAAAAAGAGGGACAATTACAGTCTTTCGACATCCAGCCAAAGAGACGAGAATGGCAAGCCAAGAGAACCAGGCGGACAGTCGAAGCAAGACAAACTTCTTTCTGTGCGCCGAAGAAGAAAAAAAAACGAAGAAAGATGTTAGCCACCGAAACGGGACTAAAAGTAAACAACGGACGACGTAACGGTACGGGTTTGAAGGAGTCCCCTAAGGTAAACAGCTGTCACGCGTATAGGTTAAAGGAGACAACCTTGGCTGATGAAACACAACATAAGATAAATATGTAGTAGAGTAAAAGGGCACAAGAAGAAGTATATTAAAAAGGAAGATAAGAGTACGCGACGACGGTAGAGAGCAGTTAATTCGAGCCGAGTGGATAAGACTCTCGGGGGTGTCCCCTAGGAACAGTCGGCGACATTGCTCCGGGGTTTCAGAGAACCGAACGAGCACTCTACCGTTTGTCGTCGGGGGGCAAATAAAAAAGAGAACCAAAAACACAAAAAATAGACGACCAAAAGGTGAGCTAAAGAAACTCTAGAAATAGATAAAAAAAGAATAACCAACAATAACAGTCGACCAAAGACGTCAAGCGGAATTCGTAGATCGAAGAGGTACGACCTAGCGTCTCTGGGGCTGACTCGTAAGGTTGGTTGGTGTTTGTGTCTGCTAACTCTTCTCTCTTTTCATATCAGTTCTTTCGTGCGTCTCTAATCAAAAGCAATACAATACATAAAAAGACAGTCCCATTTCCCCCACGGTGTTTTCTCAATCTTTCGTTGGCTATTTTTTATTTGTCGCTAGCTTTCGATCGTATTTGGTCTCAAACTCGATTACACCTAACCGTATACAAAGTCGAGTAGTCTGGCATCGACCGACTAGGGAAGCACATGAACGACCGGGGACACTGGCTGCAAACAAAGCAGATTAAAATAGTATTCCGGCCGCGGCGCGGCTAGCATTCAATTTGGTCGACCACTGAAAGAAAAACAGGACGAGAGAGCAAACCGAAGAGAGCAAAAGAGAGAGAGAGAGAGAGAGAGAACGATAGAAAGAAAGAGAGAGAAAGAAAGACAGATAAATAGTGCGAGACAGCCTTCTGCTTTACTCAAACAGTAAGTGAAGGTTAACCTTCATTAGAATCATGAAACAACGTTTATAAGTATCTCGCTAGCATGTTGCCCACGTTTCACATTGATATGCATGCACGTACACATGTCGTCGGGTATACTAATTTGTACGTGGGTACAAAAATAGCCTGATTTGTTTCAAAGGGAGGTTGAGTCGACATCTGTAGGGAATATATTGTTGCCACTCATGGTCTTTTGGTTGGAGTATTTGGGCGTGTGGCTTCTTCTCTGACTGTGTGTTTGCAGATGGTGTGTCGTTTACAGACGTATATATGTGAGAGGGGATAGAACTTAGCGGGAAAACTCATCGTTGATTTTTGACTTTTGAAACGAGTGTCAGTTTTGAAGGCAATAGTAATTAAAGAAATGCCTTCTATATTGCTATCCAAATGAAAAGGTTGCCCTAATTTTTTAAGGGAAAAAGTTGCTTCCGCAGGAAGAAGAAAAAGGAATCAAACTTATTTTGGATCAACGGAGGTAAATTTCTAGCACTAAAATCTAAAATATTATTAAATATGAATTAGGGTGCAGATGCTGGAGTTGGTTCATACTCAATAAAATCAACACAAAGCACAAAAAAAAAACGATGGGCACAGGATTTTGCTTGACGTGCGGTAGATATACGTTGGCCAAACTGGTAGCTGTATCAATGAGCGATTGCATGACCGTCATTGGTCTTTGCCGTTGACAGCGTGGAAGGGGGGGGGGGGTACTTGCCTCTTCATTGTGGTGAGTGTGTATGAAACCCCGACTTCCAACACGCCACGATAGTCGGAAGGGGAATGTGAAGATTAGACCAAAACGTTTTTAGAGATGTAGTACACAATAAAAAAAGGAGACTGAGCATTGCGTAAGCCAAACTTCGCTTCGTCTGCATAGCATGGAAATTAGTTATCTGGACACGTGCTGATTGGTCATGATGATGCTCTGTGCTGTTTTTTGCTGTTGTTCATTTCAGTGTTTTGTTTTTCGTTAAACCTTAAGTTGCGAGTCAGCGCCTGCTTTGTGTAAGCACTTCTACTTCGTCTTCGTTTTTTGAGCGTTGTATCTATTTTACTAAGAAATATGACTCACATTCTTCCAAGACAAAATCTTAATCCCCCCCCCCACAAAAAAAGAAAAAGTAGGCTATTTGAGATTTTTCGGATTAGAACGCAGAGAACGAACCTTCAAAATATGCGTGTAATAAAAAAAAAAAAAACGCTTCCGTTTAATTTAAAAAAAAGCATCCGACAAGTAATTAATTTACAAAAAAAATAATAATAATGGTATTGTTATATCGACTACCAAAAGAATTCATCCACCCAATCACCTCGTTTCTTTGGTTGAGCCCATACTAAATCGTTGATGGTTGACAACATTTTCCTGACTGATGCTGAATTGGATTGAAAATGTCTTTATTGAAAGAGGTGGTGAGGAAGTCCGCGGTTCTTGGTAGACGCCATCTACAGCGGGAATTAAGGCCCGTTCACAGAGTTGCGTTCAAGTGCGACTGCAACCACTTGCACCTTGTTAAGACTACTTGCGTCGAGCTGTTGCTATGGCGACACTTACGACGAGCGAATGGGGAAGGGCAGTGCGGCACGACGCAACTGGGCGAACCAGCCCTCATATTGTGGATGATATGCTCATCCGCTAAAGCCATAAAATCCGCTCCTGCAAAGGATGCACCACCTTGTGCACTGCTGCGTAGGGTGAAGCTATCGCGCGGTATCAAGTTCGAAAAAAGGAATGCTTTGCTCCACTCGTTTTTCCTGCAATGACAATTCTTTCGGCAGACCCCCCCCCCCCATCCTCCCTCCTCTCTCCTTCCGGAATGTTCTATTTGTCCTCCTCTCGACTATCACGCCTCCTCCTCTCATTATTGCGCTCGTGCGCGGGTCGTGGGTCGCTCCACGTGTGTGCCATCGGACGAGGGGTGGTAGTTTTCCTGGTAGATAAGCGCGTGTGGCAGTTGGCTCCTCTCTGTGATAAAAGTGAAACGCACTCTAGAAGTGCTTATGTCTTCTTTGCGATGCCTCGCAAGAGAAAGGAACCGACTCCAGAGGACAACGCTGACCACAGAATCGGCAGCGTACTAAGGCTTAGCATGTTCGTCGTGCCAATAAGAAGCCGGCAAAAAGAGAACAGCCTACGGCCTTCATATCGATGCATGGCAGATCCCGTTGCCATGACTACGCTACGTTTCAAAAAGTAAAAAGTACAAAAAGGCAAAAAACAAATAGTATTTATTGAATGAAATTGTGCAGACATCTAATGCATAGTTACCCGGTTTCGCTTTCATTTAATCGTGGGAATATACCTTTTATTGAAGAAACAGAATGTTTTTGTTTGTTTTTCATTTCTACTTAGTCGGCGGCGAAGCAACACAAAAACAAAGCCTTTTTTTACATAACAGTATTTCTGTTTGTTGTAGCTGTTAGATGAGAAAATTTTAGAACTCGAGGCCATTGTGTAATATAAAATTAATGTATGACATTATATTGTGCAAACTGCACAGCAATTAAGCGTGTCTGATTTATAAAAGCCCATTAATGCACCGCTTTACAAAGTCTAGCGACACCAATAAAAAAGTGGCGCCCGCGAATATTAAAATCAACTGCCATGACTTTTTGTCTGGTATTAAAGTAGATATCGAAGAAATCGCAGAAGCTATGATGAAACTTAAACCAAAATTATCTACTGGGGCTGACTCCATTCTATCTTTTATTATTAATGGTTGTGGTGAATTCTTTTTACCTATCTTGAAGCACGTCTTGAACCTCTCTCTTAGTTCCCGTATTTTTCCATCGCTTTGGAAGAACGCGATGATTGTACCTATTTTCAAAGGTGGTGACGCTTCTGTTACTAATAACTATCTCCCCATATATTTATTCTCTGGATTTTCTAAGGTGTTTGAACGCGTTATGCATAACCGAATTCATTTTTACTTCCGCCAAAAATTTGTATCTTGCCAGCACGGTTTCCTGACGGGACGGTCTGTTGAAACTAATTTGTGCGCTTTTCTGAACTACTGTGCCCCTGTTGTTATGAACAGAGGTCAAATTGATTGTATATATTTTGATATGTCAAAAGCGTTTGATAAAGTAAACCATAAGTTGTTATTACATAAATTATCTTTATATGGTTGTTGTGCAGAGCTGTGCAAATGGTTTCAAAGTTACCTATCATGTCGTCCCAACCATCTTCAAATAGATAATAGTCGCTCAAGAACATTTTCTCCAATTCTGGTGTTCCCCAGGGGTCTATTCTTTTGTTCCTTTTGTTCCTTATCTTCGTAAATGATTTAGCTTCATACGTTGAAAATGCCCAGTTGTTGTTGTTTGCCGATGACATTAAGCTTTTTAAGTTTATACTCCTGTAGACTGCGAAACTTTACAGACTGATGTGTCGCGCATAGTTCAGTGGTGTAAAAGGAATAGCTTGTCACTGAACCCTCTCAAAACAAATGTCTTGTTCCTGTGCAGACGTCGCATTGTATTACATAACGATTATGTACTAAAACGAACTTCAATCAAACAGATTGCTGTTGTAAGAGACCTTGGCGTGAGCATAGATAATGAACCGACGTTTATTTCGCATGTGTCTTCTATCGTTGGCAGAGCGACAAAGATGTTGGGACTAATATCTCGCATCACGAAGCAATTTAAAAACCCTGCCTGTATTATTTCTTTTCGTTTTGCTCTCTTGTTAGGTCAAGGCTTGAATTCGGTTCTACAGCTTGGTATTCTTTGTCAAAAATGGAGTCAACAAAAATTGAAAGTGTGCAAAAACGCTTAATACGCATCGTTTACGATCGCTGTCTTCAGCGCCGCTTTTATTTTGATTACAACTTTCTTCTAGATAAGTTCTTGTAGAGGTTATTATCTGACAGAAGAACAGAACGTGACTTGATCTTTTCGCACAAGATAGTAAATAAAATTATAGGTAACGATTCGCTTTTATCCAATGTTAATATCCATGTCCCCTCCCGTTTGACTAGGAATCACTCTACTTTTTATGTCAATACCATATGCAGATCTTCACCCTTGTCATGCATGCGATCATTGTTCAATCGCTTTGACAATGCAGGTATTGAAATATTCAGTGATTTTTCTGTTTACCGCAAGCAATTGCAAGGGATCGCTACTTATCTGTGACGTGTGTTTTATTAGTTTTTTTGTTAATTTGGCGTTCACTGGTTCTTTGTGTACCAAAGTGAAGACCTTCGAATTGTTTTTGGGCACACGAAAATAAAGATTATTATTATTATTACTTAGGGCCATAAACTGGATTTTATAAAAAGAAAATAGAGATAGCCGATCATTTCGCACGTATGATTCTCATTTATTACGCGCGATGTTAAGCACCTCGCGCACGAATGGGTCTGAAAATTGGTTTAAATCAAAATAATAGTGCTCACAACTTCTTTTTTTTAATTGCACTGAAGTTACAAAATACATTCTATTTTTATGGAGGCATATTAATCAAACCAAGTTTGTGTACATGGGTTTACGTGGCTCAAACATTTGAATTCAGGGCATTCATGAAAAGTGAGTGGTTAGTTATTTGCGGTAGATATTTAATGGCAAACGTTTTAGACAGAATTTTATGGGCGCTTTCATATATGACAAGCGGGTTATAAAAGTTTCCAATATTTTATATTACTCTGCGTTTGCTTGTTAATGCCTGAATGCATTCTTGAGCCCAGCGTAAATTAAAAATATTTCGCGTCATTCTGATGGCATTACTGGGATTATTATGGATAGTTAAAGTATTGACTATTTGACTGGTTTAAAATTCGATCATACAGTGTGAAACAATAAATAACAAAATCTTTACTATATAATAAACGGTTCTTTCAAAAACAACTGTTGTAAGAAAAGGAGACGGCAAAAGAGACGTATTCGCCATTAAACGCCACAATAAAAACAAACTGAGTTGAACTAAGAGGACGCATACAGCTTTATTGCTTAGTCGGGAAAAAAAACTGGCCAAGAGATCGAATTAAGGCTCAGGCAGCGGAACTGGGGCGGGAAAAGAGACCACCGTTGACGGGATTCCTGTTCGAACGACTTTTCCGACTGAACGGCAAACGCTTGGGGGCCCTTCGACAATTAGAGGACATTACGGAAGCTCCTTGGCATTCCGTTCAAAAGACCCGATTTTTTTTTCCTTTCGTCTTCGGTTTTCAAATAAACAAAAAACGGTACCAATTCCAAAATAACGTAAAGGAGAAGTAGGACGACTCCCGAAATAAAGATTTTTGTTTTCTATTTTTCCCGCATTTTTTGTTTATCTTCGGGTCCTTGGAGATTCCGTTAGAGGTTCGCCAATCTTCTTTGGGGAGAGGTCGTTTTTCTCTCAAAGTCTTCCCGCCGAATTCCAGAAACACGGAGAAGGAAGAAAAAAAAAAGAGGAGGAGGGAGACATTGTGTTTCGACTCTCGAGCGAAACAATGCGAAGAGTGAGCTCAATTTTTGTACCCAATGTTCCTGTTCTTTTCTTCTCGAGACCTTTTTGCTTTTATTTGTTCTTATCCTTTTTTTTTGTGCGTTGTTGTTGTTACGACGATGTACGCGAGATCAGTCGCGACATCGGGTTCCACTCTTCGAACGATGGGTGCGTTCTCGGGGACTAAATACGTGGCAGGAATCCCAAGAGACTAAAAACAACAACGAAAAGTAATCACGAGGATCAAAGAAACTGTAGAGTTGTAGGAGAACATCGTTATAGGGCACAGTTAGGCTTCGTGTTCGCTGCCGGAGTTCTAACAATTTGTGGAGTGAATTTGCGGAGCTAAAACATCTATTTTGTTGGGGAGTTTATGCCTCTGAAGCAAGCATTCTTTCTTGAAGCAAACGACGAGAGGCCCGAATGGTATTGCACATGTGCAGAGAGATGTCATCGCATTTGAGTTAAGTACGCCAGGTATATTATATATTATTTGTAATTCCTGGGCAGAAAATATTACGGTGCATTGTCACGGCTGAATGATATATGGTGCCCTTGTCGAATATATTTCTCAACTTAATGTATTAGGTACTGGGGACCGCGGTCTGGACTAAGTTAAACCAATAAATAAGAGGGAAGCAAGAGTGCTCGTCGCTTTGGAGCGAAGAGAGGTAACGCTATAAACAATTTATGAAGCAGCAAGTACACGTAGTCTGAAGCGAGTAAAACAAACATTACTGTTTTACTGCGTAAAACGAAGCAAGCACAGAGATAATTAATACTGTACTCAATACGATGAAGAAATAGCAACAATCATGACTATTGTATTGAATAAAGTGAAGCGAGTAACACGATCAATTTAATTCAAAGTTTATTTGATGAAGTGACAAACTTGTTTTCATATTCTGGGACCGGTTACTTAAAACTTAAAGAATAAAAATGGTATATCAATTGTACTAAATATATTGAAGCAAGTAAAACAATAATTTCAATTGCACTGATTAATATAAATGTTTAAAATATACAACACGTGCAACGTGTGGGATTTTACTTGCAGAATCGCACTGCAGAAACAATTTTTCTCTAATTGAAGCGCATATAATTACTAAAGAACACCTTATAATCTCTAGCTTGCAATTTTTTCCTACTCTGCAATACAAAAATGGCACGTGAAAGACTTATGATGGGATATATCTGTTGTCAACGCAATTTTCAGGGATGCTTTTTATCGCAAACCCCAGTTCGGGAATTTAGAAGCTATATGAAATAAATAATTGAATAATACATTTCTGAACATATGCTTGACATCTTTTTAAACTAGTGCATTTTTATTTATGCAGCTCAAGAACATCAATTTATTCTAAATCAAACGAAGTAGTGGTAGAGGTATCAATATATTAGGCATTTCAGATGAATCCGACAGCTAGTTGTTGTGTAGTAGTGTAAAGAGTAAATTTGAGACCAAATATCGGGTTTGCATTTTTATTTAGTGCTCGACTCTTAATAGTATACCTCCTGAGAACACTCATTGATGAGTAAGGGTCCTGGGTTCATTCTTACTGTTGCATGTTTCAAAGTTAATCGTCGTTTATCCACGGACAGTCACCAGCGCCGTGATTTTGATTTGGGCCATGCAATGCAAAGCATATTCTCGAGTAAATAATGCTCGCGCACATGTCAGAGACATCTTGTTAAAACCCTTTATTTTGTCAACTTGTTTTGCAACCGGTGACAATAAAAAGGGGAAACAAAAAGAAGCGAGACGTAAAAAAGCCATGCTGCAGACGATTGCTCGGATCGCAAAAATAACTGCTTAGGATTTTGTCTGCGAGAAATGTAGGCTGCGTGTTTGCCTTGCTCGAACAAGCAGCGAAAAAAGTAAAGAAAAGGAATGGAGAAAGAAAGACATACCGAAGCAAACCAAATAAGAGGAGAAAAACGAGAAGAGAAAACAACAAGTAAAAAGGAATGTGGGAATCAGGGGAAAGTCAAAGAGTGATACTAGTAATAAGAGGTAATCATAACGACATAAAGCCGAAAGTGGGTTGGAGGAAACCCAGAACACCCAGTGTTGCATCGGCGCTCAGCCTACAGTGTATGTATGTATCTACGCACGCCGGGGAATTCGATAAATCAGGCGAGGCAACAAAGCCCCTTCATTGTCTTCTTGCCGCATTCCCGGATGCCTTGCTCTAGGCTATGCCTTTGATGCCGACGTTGTCTTCGTTTAATTTGAGCTAGTGGGAGTCAACGATATTTGGCTAATTGGGAATGGAAAGTGTATTGGGCCTCGGGTTTACGAACGACAGCTGCGCCGGTTTGATATCTCTGTCAAACCGGCGTGGTGTTCGGGTTTTGAAAAGACAAGAAAAATATAAACAAAAATGGCGTAGAGCAATGTATTTATATGCAAACTAAAGCTTATTTGAAGTACCACATACGATAGGAACATGTTATTGATGCAGCAAATTGAACATCGACAGTTTTTTTTTAATACAGCTTTACTTTTTGGGGATTTGGTATGTATATTTTTTTTCTTTAAGGTTAAAAGACCGAAAAGCATCCAGAAAGGAAGAAACTCTCCCTAAATGCCTCCTTTCCATTGAAAAGAAAGAAAACCCTCTTCCTTTCTGCGTGGAGTAGCTCAGAGATTTGCCCTTTCGGGGAGAGGAGAAAACAAGTGAGCAAGCGGGAATGGAGAGAATGAAACTGGAAACTGGTTTTCTTCCCGACAGAAGACGATTTTGTAGGTCGGCCTTTAAGCATAGTTTGATATGTATTACTGTTCGGGGTGTATTTATTTCATCGATACAATTCAAAGAGAGAAAAAAAGAGAGTGATAATTACCTGGATAGAGTTTTCACCCCAAGTGTATTGGTTGATATAGACATCTGGGAATAATATGACTAAAACGAAAGTTCTAGAAGGAAATAAAATGTGACCGTTTATTTTTTAATTACGGGCTGTAGGAGTCATAATGCAATTGCGGGTTTGAACTTGCTGAAGGGCACGGCATTTTCCAGAAATTAAAAAAAAATAAGTGCAATTCGAAATTTTTATTTGCCAATATTTGTTGGGTGTACAGGTCATGTTTCATTATGTTCGAGTCTATAGTTGTCAAGTTCAGTGATAAAAACTTGGAACACTAAAAAAAACAAATATACATGAGCGAACAAATTAATAAAATGTTGGCTTCAGCCTACACTAATTTTGAAATTACGCTCAAAAGGAACGCATTTGGTTGTCTTAACACACTACTGGCGCCATCCATCGGATATCCCTGGAACAGCGTATAGCCAGACTCAGAGCTTCACAGTATTGGCGAGGTCAAATCGACCCAGGGTGAGAGACGGTCACTTTTAACGTTGCCAGAAGTATACCAAGCCCACGGTGAAAACATGGTACGTAAAAAGTTATGAAAATTTAGATGTACAGTGTGTCATAAAAAAATTACAGTTTTTTTTTTTTACCGCAATAATAAACTAGTCATCGCCGAACGCTCATTCTCCGCCCAAAGGTACCGCTAGAGGTCACAACCAGATGCCAAAGTTTCAGCCCGATCCGATACCTTATTCAAAAGTTATAAGTGATTTTCTGAAATTTTCAATGGGAAAATGGAGCCCATTTTTGTCCGTTTTCGGTTTCTGGTGCCATAGAGCCCCATGTATTCGAAAAATCCGTCGGCCGCCATTTTCCCATTAAAATTTTCAGAAAATCACTTATAACTTTTGAATAAGGTATCGGATCGGGCTGAAACTTTGGCATCTGGTTGTGACCTCTAGCGCTACCTTTGGGTGGAGAATGAGCGTTCGGCGATGCCTAGTTTATTTTTGCGGTGAAAGAAACCCTGTTTTCTTTTTGTGACACCCTGTAGATCGCAAGTGTTCCAGGGCGATCTTATAGATGGCGCCAGTGTTGCAGTGTGTTCTCTCGTTTTAAATGGCGAGAAAAAAAAACGCAACTCACTCCAGCACATTCAAACGCAGAGAGGTTTAGTATTGCCCATAGGTGCAAATGCGAGCACCGTACATTTGCGTTGGCTTTACGTGATCCACACTGCGCGTGCGTCATACGCACGTAACACAGAGAGCTATGCGTTCGTTCGTTCGCTATCGACTGTTGCGTGCGCACGCAGGAGCCCTCTGCGTGCCCTTCTCTTTGTTCTCGTTGGACGCGGGACAGCGCAACGAGAGCAGTTTGCATGCATGGGCATACCTAGATGGCGCTGCCACCACTTGTGTAACTAGAAAGGTACTGTTAAGAGGCTTAAGCTTACAATTTGTTTATCGGTCTTGAGTTAGTCGTTGAAATAAAAAAAAATTGTGGTTAGGTGGCGCAAGTCACCGCCTGAATAGAAGGAAACAGCCGTATCCATGCATTCATATGCGTTTTGCGCTCCGCTGTACTAGAAGCGCTTTTTCGACGCGCTCCGCAGCGTTTCGTAGTGAGCTTGCGTGCGACGTTCGCAGTGCTAGTGGAACGTTCATGTAGCTGTTCTAAAACTCTCTAATATGCGAACCACCCTTTACAGCGAAGCGAAGATGACGACATACGCATAGCTGAGAGCGTTTCTGATCTGGTAATGCCAAGAAAAAGGTCACAGCGTCGCACATTCGCCTGCAAGTTAGAACTAGACAATGAGCAGGTGTTTCTTTCTTTGTCTATTTTGCCGACAATTGTTTGCTCGAATGTACTTGAACTAATAAAGTTCAGAATTACAGTGAAGGTGATGTGTGGAGTGTTCCATCTCAAAACTTGCCCCTTTGAAACTTCTTGAGAATCATAAAATTTAAAAATAAATAAAAATAAACACGAGCCTCAAAGTATGAACCGCGATGTGAACGACCTCCAGAATGAAGCAGGCGAAAAAGCCCATGTTTTCAATTCTCCTCACGCCAGGAATTCTTTCCTAAGAAAATACCCGTATAAAACTGCCGAGTTTGTAAACCTATGCCGGGAGGCCTTTCGTCAGACGCGGCCCGGCGTACTAAGATTGCCACTAATTAGAAAACCAGGACGCTTTAGATAATTAAGACGGGCCGCCGTCTAGTTTCCGCGTAGAATTTCCCCACCCTCGTCGAAGATTCATTAGACGATGCAACGTAAAGACGGAGGATAGAAAAAAACAGACTAACAAAAAAAACACGAAGGCAAGGAATTAAAAGAAAAGCTGCGAGAATGAAACGCGAGATGAAACTAGAAAGGAGACGCGAGTAGAAAGAAGAGGGCGTAGGCAGAGATGTAAACCTGCAAAGCTGATTTAGATGAATGGCGTCGGGTGACGACTAAGACCTTCATCAAGCTGTCCGTTGGTGCACGGCGAGCTTTTCGACGAGTTAATTCCCAGAAATAGCACGCGAGACAAGCGGTTACGAAAGAGCTGCTGACGTCTTTCGGACTATGAGGTGGAAGCGAATGCCGTTAGGTTTTGTTTCCTTCCAGTGTATCGCCTTTTTACTTTTCGTGAAGGGTTTAGTATTGCGAACAGACTCATTCTGACGCTGGCAACAAAGAAGAAAAACAAGGGTCGTTGCCCTTAGTGAGAACCTTACTCAAGTTGCGCAGGTGGCTCGAACGTTACCCTCAGATAATCCTGCTATGGACAGGAACGTCCTCTGGGACGAACATTTTCATATGCATTGGTGTAAATTTAGCGATGGATGTATAAACCCTCGTAGGAGCTGCTTAAATCTTCTTGAGTTTGTATCATAAGAGCTACTTATAGTTTAATAAAACTATCTCACTGAGCTTATGAATCAACAAATATACAGTATAAGGATAACAAGTAACAAAAAGGGAATTGTTTGTGTCCAGCATCGCTGAAGAATAACGACGGGGGATGTGAAAGTAGCGTGGCTTGTGTAATCATGGTTGTGGGATGTTAAGTTAATCAAATAGCAGCGAGTTTCTGTTTATCTATTACAAGTTGTTAAAAATCGCCGTCTATACTTCGTTTCAGCTTAAAGGGGTACTCCGGCGATTTCTTCATGGTCCCCGATTTGCTAGAAATTTTGCTAAACTCGCCAACAAACATCGCTAAAATAGTATTCCAAATATTAGGTCAAAATATTTTGTTCTTCGCGAAGTTATTGAATTTACAATTTTGGGCCCTCACCGTGTTTTTCAAACTGAAAGTCTCTACTGGCAACAACGAAAAAGTGACGTCAGTGGAGAGCAGGGGTTCACTCTTTCGAACCGTAGAATTTGTTCCCAACTTTTTCGAAGCAGTTTCATGGTGTCAAAT
This sequence comes from Ixodes ricinus, assembly GCA_037355805.1. Lineage (NCBI taxonomy): Eukaryota > Metazoa > Arthropoda > Arachnida > Ixodida > Ixodidae > Ixodes > Ixodes ricinus. The sequence continues at coordinate 24,235 of JAZHYW010028915.1, read as the reverse complement.
GAATGCTTTGGAAGCTCGCTCCAGTACCCGCGCTCCAGCGCGGAACAAATGATTGGCATATTCTATTTTTTGAGACTGCTTGCTCGACTGGCAAGCCTGCCCGCCACTGACGTCACGGCACTGAAAAGTGCGGGTATATTTTAATGTAGGTTTTTGCATCATTTTCATTTGCCGATTTCACAATAACTATTATAAATTTTGCGATACTAAATAGCATACCGGAAAGGGTAAAGGCCGGGGAGTCAGAAAATATAGTTAGTTGAGGTAGCTCGAAAAATCGCCGGAGTAGTCCAGACGTAGCCGACCCCACGAGCTGATGGGACCAAACAGACAGCGTCAAGAGCCCACCATCATAGTGTTCGTAATGTTTGTGTACGCGTTCTATCATCACTGAACCAATCATAAACAAAAAAGGCACAGTGACTTGCGTCTTTGACGCTGCTTGATTGGTACAATTAGCTCGTAGCGTCGGCTGTGTTTGGACTTAACCTGCAACGAACTATAGTTTGTCATTAATACTTCTGGGGTGAATATATTTCATTGTGTGGCTATTTATCTTCGAAGTACAAATAAGTTTTGAATTATTTCTAAATGGTCTTCCCCTTAAGTCTGAAGTGCGGCACTATACTCCGTTTCACCTTACGTCCGAGCGCAGCGGATGCTACGAGCCATCTAAGCCAATCCAAGGCCGTGGGAGTGTCACGTGACCATAGAGAGGGTGCACAGCGACGAGCGGAAAGCGTATCACGGGCTACGTTCACAGAGCAGGATTGGCTAGGATAGCTCGTCGCGTCCGCTGCGTCCGGACGTAAGGTGAAATGGAGTATACACTCCGTTTCACGATAACTTGGCGAACTGTGGAGGCTGCGGTCACCGCGACCCAATAAGGGCGCAGGAGCAAGGCACGTGATAACACTCCATGGTCGAGGCCAGCGGGGCCTCGTTACCGCCACAGCAACAGAGCCCTCCGCGACAAAACGTAGTTCTAGGTTTCTTTTTTTTTTAACTGGCAATTGAACTCGCGCGATTCTATCTATAACGAGAAGATACGAAGAATAAAGATTAAATAATCCCAAATTTATGAGTTTCATCTCGATCTTTCGCGCCTTGTATACACCGTGGCCGTTGGCGATCGCCGGCGATCGCAGCCGTCTAATCGGCCGTTTCCGCTCAAAACATCGCACTGTGCCCTGGCATTAGCACCCGTCACATATTCGCGGCTAAATTGAACGTATGGTTCTCTCATGAATTGTTCCTGAAGTGCTCGCTATTCTAGCGAACTGAAATGTTGCTGCGGTGGACGTTCATCCGAAGTGGGTTGGTTTCGGAGCAGACGACTCTTGGCATAGCAGACGACAGCCGGTTCCTCCGGGCCGCGCGCCTCGCATTTGGCGTAGTGACACAAATGCTCTTGTGACATCAAGTCACGTGCCTTTCTCCGACGCTCTCATTGGTTCGCGAGGCCCTAGCCTCTACAGTTTGCCAAGTTATCATGAAGCTGGAGTATAGTACACATCGTGTGGTGTTAAAATCGCCTATCTTTATTAGCTGCGTGACGGAAATGTTCACACCTCTGCCTCTTTCATAAACTTTGCCACCATCGACCTGACATTAAAACGATGCTCTTACATCCCCTCTTCGATATTCTCGTAGATTAACAAACTTCATCTCTGTACAACGCATCTCTGGATATACTAACGAGTTAGGTTGCTTCTACTTTACACTTTCAATTTCTTAATGAAATACACAACATGAGAACATAGCTTCAACCGCGTGTGCAGGGATGATTTACTTGCTTGTTTAATTTTATATTTTGAAGAGTGCCAACTGTTTGATTCTTTGTGCATATACTGTTAACTTTTGGAGATAAATAATCACTTTCTGCATAATTGTGTCTCTACGTGTGTTTTTTAATTTATTGTTTGCGTGTGAGTGCGTGCTTTCCGATTTTAAGGCATAAATGTTTTTCTTCTATTTTCTATTTGCCAAATTTTTTATTTTATTATTATATTGTCAATGCCGCCCCCCCCCCCCCCCGCGTTTTTTAGGTAATGTCGTTAATGAGGACCGTTAAGTGTAGAATGAGTGAAATGAAATGAAAATTGTGCGATTTACGGCAAATTGTCTATTAAAATAATTAGCATAATTTTGAGCATATTTTACATACGGGAAACCAATGCTGTGTACTAATTCAATTAACAGTTTTGTACTCGTAGGCGTTTGTTGCTTATAGTGCTTTATATTAAGACAGAAAACACTGGAGGACGTGCTTATTATTGAACTTGACGGAAAGTTAGGATGTCTTTAAAATGGTGTTTGGTGCCTGCGCTCCAGGTGTGGAATCTGGGCAATGAAGTACGACTCATCACCTGGAGTCTTTAAAGTGCATCGCTTAGTATAGTGCTAAATGTTCACGACACTTGTAGAATGCCCATCCCCACTGAACATGTCAAACGGCTCCGAGTTGTGTTATGTTCTCCCTATTTGCCGCCGATCAATACCTGTTTTTTTTTTCTCTTTATATTTAGTCCAGTGATTTCTCGGTAATATGAACCCAGTTAAGTCCGGTACCCAAACATATAAAAAAAGAGTTTCGGGAACGAATTTGGTAAATGAAGGCATTTTTGTATTGATTTCATATCACTAGCGAGACATAACTAATATTGTAACATGACTAACGTGACATAATAATAATATTAACGAAGCATGATCGTAGACACAACTACCAATCGAAAAAGACACTTCATATTTGTCCTCTTGCACACAACGACCAATATCGAGCCAAAATATTAAACAAGTTTTATAAAAAAAAATTCAGACAGCTCGTGTTGTTTTAAGGAAACAGAGGAGTTCATACCTGGGATCTATAATCCCCAGAAAACAAAACTCATCCGAAACACCAGGGGATGTCAGATCACGACAAAGACACAAGCTGCTTTGTCAGTTCCGACAATCCCTGCAGAAGAAACAAGAAAAGAGAAGACAAACGGAGCTGGAGAACAAAACATGGAACACAGACAGGTTCAATACAGCGACGCCGGGGAAACGGGAGAAGGGCGGAATATAATGCGAAGAAATTGTTTGCTCGGGGCACACAAGACTTCCCCAGTGATATGACTGACTCAGTCGACGCTAGAGGGCGGGAAGAAACAAGACGTCGCCGAGGTCATGGATGCCTGCGTGTGTGTATGTGTGTGTGTGTCTTTCGCGTGAGGCGGGAATCCACCAAGGGCAGAGCGCAGTCAGAAAGAAACTGTCACGTGGAAGTAAAGACAAGAAGCGATTTCTTGGCGAGACGAATCGCGCCCTGCTCCGGTAGCGGCAAACATGAAGAGAGTGCGGATGAAAAAAGTATATCTGGCTTCAGAAACCTGGCTGAAGTCTTTGGAGTCTGAATCTCGAGTAACAAAAACAAATATATGCCGTTCTCGATAGAGAGATGTCACGCGCGTCCGTTGACAACTTTTTGCAACTGCGAACAGAAGCACTTTTTTTTTTAAGTACGCGGCATTTGGTAGCTGCAGTGCCATTTATCCGAGTCTGCCATTGTTTGGGCACGTAATTTGACCATGAATTAGACGCGAGGGCTGCGTCAACTTTCGGAGAAGGCACGCATCCAATCACTCGCTTTGTGCCCAAACATGGCGACCGTCCATGTCGCGTGAATAGGTTTTGTAAAAGGTCTGTTCTCTCGGTGCTTTCTGTTGGTAACATTGACAAACATTTTCATTATTTCACCATCTAGCGTAAAGAGTGGCCACTTTCTTCACCTTTTGCATATTTTGGCATTAAAGGAAAGCTGAAACACTTCTTGAGAAAAAAAAAAAGAGTTAGAGCTGAATTTTGGTGTATTTGTTATCCCGTGAATCTGAATATCACGTTCGTTTTCCCCGAAGATGTAACTAAACGCGAGAAAGCACGAAAACCTCCGACCAGTCGTGACGTCATACTAGGATCTTTGGGCCGCCAAGCGAGTGTCGCTCGTGTGGGCAGCGCGTGCAATTGCAAGCTTGCCAGGTATATTTCTCCGCACTGACGTCAGTGGTGACATCTATTTCTGACCTTTTTTCGAAATAGCAAGAGTGCGCGTGCATTGCTTTGAGAGGCGCTGAAGAAGTTCGAGAGCAGGGATTTCGAAAACTCCTAATATGACGTCAAGGTCCCGAGAAGGAGAAGCTTCAGCTACCTTAAAAATTAATTGCTGCAGCCTCCGTGCACCAAATTGAAAACAAATCCTCGGTAATCGTGATCCTGGAGGCCAAATAAAGAAAGATCCAGGTGTTTTTCCTTAAATAAAGAACCGCCTCAGTTTCCCTTTAACGTAATTCTAGATTGAAGGTTTTGCAGGATCCTTTTTTAGCAAATGAAACTCATTGGGAAAATTATGGAGCCTGGATCACACTGCTTATACATCATACAAAAGACAGTCTGCGCACAGATTCGAACGCGAGTCACCGCGAGATCCGTGCTTCGAATGCTGCATATAGCAATGAGTTCAAGGAAAAAACTTGGCACGCGGCATTCGAACCACGGATATTGCTGTGGCTCGTGTTTGCAGGCTGTCTTTTGTATGACGTATAAGCAGTGTGACCCCGGCTTAAGAGTCGCTTATTTGCATCGACCAGGTCATCGATTTACATCGTTTCAAATATTTGTTCCTGTTCCCTTCTTGGCGTTTATTTGTTTGTTCATAAACTTTTGATATCGAGTGGACATGTGGATATACTGTAGTCTGGGGACAAACGTCCCTAGACTAGAGTAAGAAAAAGGGAGAGAAAAAAACACAAAGCTTGGGACTTCGTGTTTGTCCTGTCCGACATTTTTCTTTTTTACCTAGTCACGTTTTTTTTCTCAATAATTATGTGCAATTTACTCTATTTCGTTCGCCCACTTACTTTTTTATGTGCGCTTTTATTCACCGATCCGTCAAGCGTTATTCGGCATGCATTGATTGGTTAATATTCGCGGGTAAATAAAACAAAAGTTCGGAAGCGTCATAGCGGTAATAATAATAATAATAGACACTTATAATAGTCACGATGAAAAAACAAACACCACTGCTCGACACCCTATCACTCAAAAGAGGGGCCTCGTAGAAAGCTCGCACAAATTCGGTTAGCCGTTCATGGGGTAGCGGACGACAGGCTTTGATCGATGAATTTGCTCAGATTACGACAGGTTTTCTTGAGACGTGGCGCTGTGTGTCCCTTTCTCTTCGCCAGCAAGCGAGTGGCCAAGGCTATACGGCGTTCAACCTTAGGACGGACCGCAACGGACGCTACAAACTATCCCAGCCAATCCTACCGCGTGACCAGATCCCGTGACTAGGAGCTCCATGCGCGTCGGCGCGTCCGTCTCCCACGAGATCAGGCGGCGCTCCCACACCATGCATTGTCCCTCCAAAATGTCGCGTGACGCTCTGGCAGCATGTATCCCGCTTCCCTGATGTCACGTGACAATCACCCGGCATCGCATTGCGCCTCCCGGAAAATCACTAACGTCACGTGGCACTCCGCACAGCATGTGATTGGCTACGATGGCGCGTAGCCTCCTCGACGGTCCATCGTGGGGATGGAAACAAAGTGTTGCGGTGCCGACCGAGGAAATGATTAACACTGCGCTCGGCTCGCCGATCATCTCAGGAACTTGTTCAGGGAGCTCGGCCAGAGGGCCATATTTTCTCATCTCGCATCAGAGGGAACCGAGCATCTGCACGTTCACCGTGTGCCGCGAGATCCTTCGGAGAACGGGAGAAGATTGGGCCGGAGACGAAAGATAAAGATGAGATGAGTAGTGGAGAGAGAAGTAACCGATATATTTTGTGTCACCCCTAAGCTGACAGCGCGGTGGAAGCTACATGCTCGTTGGACAAGTTATGACTCGTCCAACGAATATTCAAGCACAGTTTGGGAACCATTCACGCAACAAAACATTTACAAAATCCAACGCATACAAAGTGAAGCTGCCCCAATTATTTTCTATCGGTATCAAGTCACTTAGTGCCACTAAATAAGCTACGCTTCAGAGTTACGACACTTGGCCATATTCTGTCTTAAAATTATGGTTGCCAGTTATCTTGAGCTTTATCTGAAATCACAGGAAACGCTTTTCCGCCCTCGACAAATGATTAAACAGTTCGCGACAGAGCAAAGCATTATTGCATGACCTTTCTAACACCGAATCTAATGCTGAGGAAGTCGCACTTTTGAATCATGACGATCGGCAGTTGCGTCTGCTCTGCATACGAGCCAGAATGGCGGCGCCCACAACAATGTCGGGGAACGGAGTGCTGATACTCTAAGCGCAGCTCATTTAGTGGCTCTAGATTTACTGATTCTGTCTCCCTACTGAAGTCCGATGCGAACCTTCTGACCACAAGTACTAATATAATGTTAGACTGAATGAAATTATTCTTTTAAAATTGCTACATGGTCAATAATTTCTTGGTATTCCAAAAATATGTTAGCTATGCAAACAACACCGCAACTAGAACGAAATATAACAAAGTAATTGTGCCTCATCGACGGACTTCTTTAGAAACTTTTTGTTAAGTGTACCAATCAATGGAACTGCCTAACCACGGATGCTGTAAATAGTGAAAATGTGTGCGCTTTTATGGATAACAATTTTGAATAGTATATAATATACTATATATATATACATATACTGCACAAACTATATTTCTGCGACTACGCTACTTAAAACCACTACTATACAAAAGATTCATAGATGATATATTTATTATCTGGACACATGGCGAGGCGGACCTGCAGGAATTCAAAGTTAATTACAACGCTGTCCACCCACACATTCGTTTCACTCACCCTTACTCTCAAAGATAGGTAGCAAATTTTGTATTTTATAAATGCTTTTAGTAACTCGGGATAGATGAGCTTTGAGCCTATTAATATGAGTGGACCATGAAAGGTCCTAAGTAAACTACACCCCAACAAGTTTTGCTCTTTAACTTGCTTCAGCAACGTGCCTTCAAATGGTATTGATAGTGCTATGATCGCGTTCATTTATTGACTTAAAAATAACATGCTTAGTTTTGCTAACATTTAGACTTAAATTATAGGTTTCTAACGATCCTGAGGGTTTTAAAAGATAATCATTCGCTAGTTTCTCTACAAACTGTTTTGTCTCACAAGCAAAAAAAGAAAAGCATTTGTGTCGTTTGCGTACATTGTTAACTGAGGGTAGCCTGATATTTCCGATGTATGGTTTATATACACAAAAATAGCAGACGTCCTAGAAGAAAATCTTGGGAACGCCATGTTGTATTTTTATTTTGCTCGATGACTTATTATTTAAGCATACATACTGGTAGAGTTCAGTAAGATAGCTTTTAGTAAGGTTGAGAGCTGGGCTAGGTGGTAGTTGTTAAACATAATGAGATAAAACAGCGCAAAAAGGTACAAATGAAAGGGACAAACCGGACAGGACAAAACTTTTAATTAACTTTAGTCCCATTCTTCGTAAACTATATTAAGTTTTTTAAGTAAACTATAGTGTGGTACGGTGTCAAATGCTTGTTTTTTTTAAATCGAAAATAAACCAGGTGTGAACAATTTGTTTTTAATATTTTCGGCAATTTTATTTTTTATGTCGATCAGTGTTTGTTCTGTAGACTTATACTTATGGAAAACATATTGAGTCGGAGTTATTATATGATGATGTTTTGTTTTAAAAATCGTTAATTACACGCTCTAAAATCTTTCAGAAAAGTGGAAGAACTGAAATGGGCCTATAATTTTTAATGGAGATCTCTTGACCTCCCTTGTAGACAGGAGTTACTTTCTCTATTTTTAATTTATCAGGAAAAACACCGCACTCCAGCATCGTATTTATTATATGGGATAATATAGGACCTATTATGCTCGCAATGTACTTCATTGGTAGTGCTTTTATTTCATCATCTCCAGCTGCAACATCATTTCCTAAACTTCCTGTTATTTTATCAATTTCAGTTGGTGTCTTTGGAATAAGCATGATAGATGCCATTTGATTTCTCGCCAGCATGCAGTTATCTCAGCATGCATTTTTTCCAAGCACGTGTTTATGCTAATAAAATGTCGATTCATTTCGTCTGTATATCCTATACCGACGACACGTACGTTCTTTATTAATATTTTCTTCACACTGCTGCGTGTATGCTTCCTGCTCGTTAAATAGATAATCATGTCCCATATGTTTTTGTGGTCATTGTGAATATGCAGAAATTTATTTTGATAATAATCACATTTTGCTTTTCTTAGGTCGGAGTTTAATTTGTTTCTACATTTTTTGAACCCACCCAATGGATCGGGACCACGATTATCTATAAAAGCATGATACTTGCACTTTTTTTTCGTATTCTTTTACACAATTCGCCAGTTATCCACGGTTTTCTAATCTTTCTAGGCCTTTCTTTACTTTCCCGGAGAGATAAAACTGCATCATAACAATGCTTACATTTTGTCAGAAGATCTTATAGGAAACTGAAGGACTGCATTCTTTATAAACTTCAACCCAACTTTCTTGCTTTATTAGGCAGCCAAAAATCCTTAGCGTTTATTTATTTATTGTGCGGTACCAAATCTTTCTGTGCCACGATTCTGTTTTATATTTGTAAAATACCCTATACAGAATTTTGGTAAAGGGTCGATAATATTGAATATGATAGCAGAGGCCGTAGCATGATTTTTATTGCTAAATTCATCTTATTGAATTACCCCTCGGAATTCTCTCGCATAATGATCGTCCGAAAGTACATTTGCATTTATATCTCCGAGAATTACAAGTGAGGTGGATACAGATCCAAGAAAGCACAGCGCGTTTTTGGTAAATGCCATAAATTAATACGCATTGCCCGACGGCGGCATATAAAAAGCACCAACTACGGTGTTCGATACTTCAACAAGTTAGCTTTCTCTAACTTCATTTATTCTTGTTAGGTCGTCCATAACCCGGTACTGTAAGTATCTTTAAGGTAGATAGCTATACCGTCACCTCTTTTATTTTCTTGGCACACGCTTCCGCATTTGTACCCGTGAAGATATGGGATATCCTCTTTCGTTAACCAGGTTTCTGTAAGCACAATAGCACTAAATTCCACACTCAAAGACTGCAAAAATATTTCCAGATTGTCAATCTAATTTTTAATGTTTCTCATGTTTAAATGTATTGTTGAAAACTGTCCATCATTTCCTTTATACTTTTTATTGAATGCTTGACAATCAAAATAGTCACACTTTGGTTGTGCGTCTTTCATCATCATGTTTTTGTGTGCTATCTGGGAGATTAGTTACGTTTTATATTTTTTATTTTTTTCTACATCAGACATGCCAGCGATTCTGAAAACGCTTGCCGCCTCGTCCTTTCGGGCAATAAACCATATGCGAAATTCTTTGTAGCTATCATCATCATCATCATCATACTCGGGAAAGACGCGTCGCCATGTTGGGGGGTTCCTGTCATCTTGTGTCGTGCTCTTTGCTGCATCGTCTCGCCCTCTTCTAGTAAACGCTTCGTAGTTATTAGTTCTTGCGATGGCATCGGACTGGACTCGGGACCTTTCCGAGCTGCTAGAGCTTCCGGGATGGGTTTGTGGATTCGTACTACGAGTCGAAGACGACCTCCAACAGGCACAAGCATCGGAGCGGTAGCGGTGGCTCCTAGTCTTTCGATTCTCGATACCGTTCCGGGCACGCGCTAAAAGTCTATCGAAGAGGTAGCGCGAAGCACCAACCCTTACGTTGCAGCTGCCAAAACGAGATTTTATGCATGCACTCCCACCTTCGATATTCTTGCTTTCAGCGCGAGGGCACTGACGTTCTTGGCGCAGTGGCTGCGCGTGCACGAGAAACGTACTTGTACGGGAGCAGTCATTCTGCTGTGAGAAGCAACTCGCACGAGAGGCGTTCAACAAACCGCGGAACAGCTCTAAACGGTTGTAACAAATCGCGATGGCCGGATGGCCGTTCACTATAACAAAATTACGCGCGTATGAAGCGCACGTTGTTTCCGAAGGAATCTTTGTAGCCACTCTGCGTGCATCGCGGAACACAGCAGTACCAGGGCATACTTCTGGAGCTTGCACCTTCCGCCTGCTTCCGCTTCAGCAAAGTAGGTGACGCAGCCAACGCGGCTAGGACGCTAGGACGCAAGCTCGGGCACTCAGGCGAGTACGGACAGTACGGCGGAGCACCCCCCAACATGGCGGACATATGAAGTTCGCGCACGGCAAACCAGATGGCGCTATTCATTTTCGCATATGGCCTATTCAAGACGAACTTCCAACCCACGCTCTTTTCCTTGGCGGTGGTAGCACCCAGTAGCCTTTTGTTCCAGCTTGTTAAATGTTCGTTTACAAAAATAGGGCTGCTGTGACCACCATAATCAAGTTCTTTAGGTGTTAACCTCTGTTTGTTTGTTTGGCATTTCTGCACGATTCTGTCTCGTTTTGTGCGCTGCATAAAGCGGACAAATATGCTCTTTCCTGGAGGTTTAAAGGTAGGAACTCGGTGACGCACGTCAAGATCCGAGTTTGACATCGGCTCGTTCAGAAGGGTCCCAATTCTTTTGACAATGTGGTATGCGTCTCCTGTTTCAAACATACCTTTTACTTTTACGTTGTTAGAGCGTTGGGACTGCTCAAGCTCTTCGATTTTGTCGCATAATCTTCGGTTCTCTGCAGTTATTCCTTCGTTCTTTTTCAACAGTCTATGCATCTTTTTTCGGAGTTCTTCCATTTTGCTCATAATTTCGTTCACGTCATCACAAGTTTCATCAACGTTTTTAAGGCTGCCGTATGAAGTCCTAAGCACAGCCCTTATATGGCGTCTGAGGTAATCAAGGGCCTTCATAAAATATTTTCCTTCTTTAGTAATGTCGATCAGGAAGCAGTGAACAACACTCGATCAGACGGTACATCAGGACTGCGGGCGCGTAGATGCGCCCCGATAAGAAACCGAAATCTAGAAACGCGTCCAAATAAAGCGTTTTTACAGAACGCCGTAAAATTCTGCCCAGGCATTATATCCTTCTAAATGAGTTTATTTAGTGGTTTTCGATGATGCTCAGCAAGTTTCTAATTGGAACTATATATCTATTTTACACCAATTAAAAAGGTAATGAACAAATTTTACTTAATTAGCCGACTAATAGTTGCGACTCTCTCTATATACTATGGGCTCTTGGCCGCATAACTCACCTGCACAAACTGCATAAGTGTAGCTTTCACAACTTTTTTAAAAATAAATCTGAAACAATAAGTAGAAACACCCTGTAGATATATGTATATATATACCAAATGATACCAACAGAGAAACACAGTAACCGTGTTTGCAATGCTACTTTCACATACCGCCGTGACAATTCGCCTATTAACCGATAGTCACGAGTACATCTTACAAAGCATGAGACGGAAATTTAAAAAAAAATGCGGCATTCGCAATTTTTTTTTAGAAACAAACTATTTACGAGGTTCCAAGTAGATATCGACCGAACCGCAGCGACCACAGCCGCCCACAGTTCTCTATAAAACAACAATATCAGAAAAAAAAAAAAAAACACTTGGAGCCGCGGTGGCTGAAGACGAAAGCTGTGCCTCAGTGTCATAAAGTAAGAGAAACGAGCTTCAGTCAGGCGGTCTAATCCTGGATGTTATTTCCTGTTAGAAGAAGGAAGACAAGAGCGAGGCCGCCTCTGCGTCGGTTAATCCGGAGACCCGAGTCATCTGTCTCCTTCGAGGTCAGTCGCCAACCCATAATCATTCTTCGCCGTTTGCCGCGCTTCGCTGGACGCTGCCTCCCAAAGTTTCGGTCGGGGGCCACGCGCGGATGTGAACACGAACACTATACTCGTATGCACCTCAAGAACCATAGTAAAAAAGGAGTCCGGCCTCTCGCGGAACGTTTCTAATTTCCCCCTTTACGTGTTGACTTAATAATCATGTAGGTGCATCTTAGATTATATATATGTTATTTTATCAAGACGTACTACATTCAAAACGCCAAAGGCTTCGCCCCTTACTTCGAAACAAACAGCTCCGAAACTCTCAGCAAAGCCTACCTTGGCCCCACCCTAACCTCGATATGACGCAAACCCACATCCTTAAAAATATCCAAACAAATACCCTTCTAACCCCCGCTAGGCTCTACCACTTTGGACGCCGCTCCGATCTCTCCAGCCCTAAATGTCCCTCCCTACACGCCAATGCAGGACATTGCCTTCTACAGTTCTTGGTTGCTGAATCTGCCTCATTCCTCCCCTAACCCCATCCCACCTCCTGCAGTACCTGGCTGGCGTCAGAGCAACTAGAAGATCAAACTGCCTTGGTACACCAAGCCAAGGTCATTCTGAATACTTAACTTGTGTTGTTTAATAACTTGCATTCTCTCTCTCCCTCTCTTCCTTCGACAACCAAACCTTGTAAGGACTATTTCCCATAGCGCATGAATCGCAAAACTTAATTTATTTCTAGGTGTGACAACGAGCATAGTCTAAGCCAAAAGGTATTTTGCAAAAAACAACAACAACAACATAACCGGGTCCTTACCGTGCTCAGCGAACGAACCGCGGCGTTGGCCGATGCGGTACATACTCTACTTCTCGCAGTTACGTACACTGCCGTGTTTTATATCTGCGGCGGACTCGCGTGCCGTTAAACTTTGCGGACGATGTTACTGCAACACTGTGACGTCTCCTTCCACTTCGACGTCACGCGACATTACTATGCTGCCACGTGACATTAAATTTCCGGAAAGATTTAGCGGAGAAATTTTCCCGCTAAATACAGGGGGAAATCGTGACGTCACGTGACATCATATGACATCGTGACGTCACAGTGTTACTAACACTGTGATTCCCAGCTATATTTAGCGAATAAGCATTTTCCGCTAAATTTAGCCTAAGAAACGTTTTCGCTAAAATTAGCGGAGGACAGTTTACACTAAATTTAGCTGGCCACTACCTCGCACAAATACATCGATAGTCCACGTCGATAGTAAGTTTTAGTAGATCATTCCGATATGTCCGACAACGATCGATCCCCGATAACCATACTACGCGTGCCCAAAGACGTCGGAAGGGTATCGGGTATGGTTATCAGAGATCGGAACGCTCTGCTAAACCTCCCCAGTAATGCTTTTCGGCGTAAAAACAGCACGCAGTGTAGGTGTTCGCTTTGCATTCTGGCAGGCGCTTCGTTCGCGGAGCCGTTCCCACTCTTGTTATAAAGTTCTGTGGAGCCCTTGTATTGATCTATGTGTGCTCAGGAGTGCCACCGTAAAATCGTTTGATTTTATGTTCGGGCTGGGGCACTTACCATCCTTTGCATGAATCGCGTTTCAAGTTTCTTACGTTTACTCAACTTGAGAAGTGCTCATTCGGAGTACGAAACCGTTGAAAGCCTCACTGCTCACGCAGACGTTTGAAAACGCAGATGAACACAATTACTTATATCGCTCGTTAACGAGTGCAGAGGGGCGTTATAATGCAGAAAGCAAAGTGCTGCTCACTAAAAGAAGTGTTCGACGGTGCGCGACTGCGAGAGCTGTCGGGCAAGAAAAACGTGTTTGACAGGCTCACAGTCTAAATCCGCGTTCACACTGCTAACACATCATACAAAATACAGTCTGCATACACTCTCTTCGTCGTATGACATTCCTCGCACACTGGTAATACAAAAATCTATCTCCAGACATTTTCCATGCATACATGTGTAATAGACCTATTGCTGTCTTAGCTCCAACATCAAGGAGAATGCAGGGATTGGTGTACCACGCGCCAGCACGTGCTGGCCTTAGCAGTAGTAACTTTTCCAAAAGCAAAAACCTAAAACAAATGGCATCTTGCACGCGCGTTCGTCAATGCTTTCTTTGGTTATTTACTTCGAATCATTTATACAGGAAAGGCGTGCGCGTGTGGCGCGTGGAACACCAATCCCTGCATTCTCCTTGATGCTTGGGTAAGAACAGCAAATGGTCTATTAGGTAAAAAAGAAAAGTGCTTTTGAACATGCCTGGTGTGCGTCAACAAATTTTTGCTCCGTTGCCAAAGCTAGCTTAGCTTTCACAGTGCTCTATCTCTGTCAAAGCTAGTTGCGTGAGCGCATGCAAACGAGGGTGCAAAGACAAAGCTACGCGCTCACGCACCAGTTCGAGACTGTGGCACAGTGGAAGCTACGTTAGCCTTCACTAGACTAAAGCCCCTTCATGTTTCAAAAGTAGCGCAAGGTTCGTCAATGCACGAGGCACGTGCAACGTGCAGCCCTTGGGAAGATCATGGCGGCACAGCGCAGCACTGAGCTAGATTTCAGACGCCATGTTCTTCCCAGAAGTGGCGCGCGACACGTGTCTCGAGCATTTCTACAACAATGAATGGCGCCACTTTTCCCAGGATAGAGGGAGCTTTAGAGCTAGACTAGCCTTCATGTGCGCTTTGCTTTGGGTGATGCCTAGAGTTATTATGATGCACGCTAGGGGTTCAACTGGCGCTTGTGTCTATGCGACTTCCGGGAGGCAAATTGAACCTGACAGCAACAAGTCTACTTTTGCGGTGCTCCCGTGCATTCCTATGTGAAAACGCGCTTGCATTTGGTCTCTTCGACGGAAAATAACATTGATATATTTTGTTATTTGGGTCGCACCGAATGGCGTGTACCTTTATTAACATTGTAAAGGTGTGATTGCTTTAGTTACGGAATTTTTTTTTACCTCTGAACGATGGTAAACTTTGCTATATTTCAGGCCCAAAACTGCGTTCCATGGCAGGTATGTAAAAACGAGCGACGATTCTAAGCAAAATAGCAATCGAAAGGAATGTAGAGTGTGTTCAAGGTTCGCCTGCATTCCGGTGGTGCTCATATATTGCTAATATGCCCGTCCTGTCACTATATGAAAATGACTTCGTCGTAAATTTCTACAAGTGGGGAAAAATGAGACGTACAATTCCGTATTGCGAATTAGAGCGCAGCTCTATAATAACAAAAAATAATAATAAATTGTTTATGAGCAATTCCTGTACATAATATTGACCGAAGGCTCATAGCGCGAGCCGGTGCAGGCCCTCTCCTCCTGAGAAGGAGGAGGGGAGGGTACGAAAAGGAGAGTGTGCCCCTCTACCTTTTCTATACATTCTCCTTCTCTCCTCCTCATCTTCTCCTCCACCCTCTCCCTCTCCTCCTCCTCTCTCCCTCCTCCTCCCCTCCTCCGTCCCCCTTGTGACGTCACTCGTGGTCCTCGTGACGTCACTCGTGAGGGCCTCGTGAAGGTCGTGACCTTCACGAGCGACCTTCGTGACGTCACTCGTGACCCTCTTGACGTCACACGTGACGTCACGTGTGACGTCATTTTGGGAAACGTCCCATAAAGCAACTCGCGGTTCCGCCGCCGGCGACGGCGACGGCGACACCGCTCAACCCGAAAACGGGCGCCTAAGAGCTGCGCACTAAAAACATTGGAAACGGAAAGAATGAAGTAAGTGGGTTATGAGAGGTGTGTCTTTTTATTATTTTCTATGTCGGGCAGCTTTTATCGGGCACCTGTTCTCTGGCTTCTCCCTATTTTCAAAGATTTCGAGCCTGCGGGTGATGTTTTGAACACAGAACAAGCATCTTCGCACATATTGATGAGCGGAAAGATTAAAGCACTACTTATTTATTGCAAAATCGACTATATTGCGCGGATTTCAATTTATTTTGATCGTCTGCATGCATAAGGAGTTACTTACCTAGTGTTACTGCATAGTTCTTGTTGTTTCTCTTGGTTTTCCATATGTCCTTCGTTCGTTTGGCACGTATATCCCCTATGCTGGAGAGCGCCGACGCCGTGTTCGCGCTGTGTCCGACAGTGCACATAAATCATGTACGTAGCGGTTTTAGCACCGTTTCTCATGCCATAAATTTAAAACGAAAACGCCGTAACTGAACAATTATATCGTCCGCGTGACTGAGATATGTTCCAATCTACCTAGTACGTACGAATTATTCGTGATATTTGCTCTTGTATTCAAGCGCTAGGGAGAAAATTCACTCGCTTTTTCCCATAGAAATGCATTACTGGAAGTCAATTTCTGACTGGTTGCTGCTGTCTGGGGTGATGACATCTGGCCATTTTGTTCCGAACGCTTATTTTTATTTTTTTTTTGTTCTGAAGCGCGTGAAAGAGCGTTTCCCTGCACGCGCTCGTGGTGCTGACTGTGCTACGGCGACATTTTGTTCTCGACGATTTCTTTGTGTTTTCTCTACGAGATCATGCTGTCGGCCTCGGGTACTACAAAGGATGGCGCATCATCCTAAACAAAAAGAAATTGAGGCACCGTAGCCTTGACAATGTAGCACAAAATAGGTGACGCAGAGTATTACACAGGTTTCAAACCAATTTAACAGTGACAGAATCATGCCGCCTGTAGAACGGACTAAACTGACAATGGATATTCACACGCACATGCACATGCACATACACTTGCACGCGCACACGTACACATGCGCGCACACAGGCACACACACACGTACGCACACGCACGCACGCACGCACACATGCTTAATCGAAGTTACAGCATTTACACGCACAATAAATTGGACCACAGCGTGGTGGAGCTGAAAGACCAAAATTCTGGTGTTTTGGATTGGTGCATGGAATGGCTATTCAACAACTCTCTGGCATAACTTTCGTTAACGTCAGCTTCTTGTAGACATGTTGTGGTATTCTGGATTACATACTAGCCTTACGCATACTTTAAACAATGCAAGCACAAATCTGGTCGAGTCGGGCTACTCCTACTCAAATATTACTTGATTTGCCGGTTACATAAACAGGCATTTTGGTACCACATCGATCTGGAGCGCGGCAAACGCCAGAGGCTCGCCGGAGCGAAGAAAGACCGTTTTCTTCTCGGTCTGGGCACAATAATTACCCCTCGACACGAGACAGGTGGAACGGTGACCGTTCGTTACGCGTCGACAACTGGTATTACGCTCGAGCCGACGTTGTCTCCGCTGCCGCATAATTGCCGCGCAACCATACTTTCCGCCAGAGCCCTGAAGAGCGGCAGCCGCAAGCAGAGGGCCTAGATTTAACAGATGGGGCTACTCAAACCGCGGAGAGCGTTCGCAATTAAATGGAGGACAGCTCCCGCGCCTATTAGCTGCTGCTGCGCATGCGCGAGTTGCCGCATGGGGAGGAGGAGGGCGTGCGTAAAGTCCGGGCGAAGATTGTAGACGCTTGCCGACGATCGACGCCTTTGCAAAAAACATGTTACTTTGAAGCCGACAGCTTTTCGTTGCTTGGAACGGCTGAATGCGGTCAGCTTCAATTCCCCCCCCTTCCCATTGGGACGGGTGGCTGGCGAGGTTTATCCTCGTAGACAGCCTTCGAGAAAGCGGGTACAGCCGTCTGTGCTGTCTTGGCGAATTCGGTATGTCGGTGCGTCAGCAGCAGCCCCTCCCTCGGCGCAGCGCGACAGCGTGACAGTGTACTCGATGCGCATGTGTTCTCTTGGTTACGGCCTGTATATGCCAATAGGGGAAAACTTGGCGCTGCAGGCGCGCTTTCTAGGAGCCTGCGGAAGCCCCGGTGGAGCGGCGAAAGCGGCGGCGCCGCCAGCGACGCATATTTGCCCTGTGATGAGCTTGCGAAGTAAGAGCGCGCTGGAATGACCTTGAAGGATTCGCGTAGCGAGGAGCTGGTATTTTTTCTGCTTCTGGATGAGGCTGAAAGTATATGAATGTATAATTGCAAGAGATTGGAGGAAAAGGGGAGTTTCAAGGTGCTGAGTGCGTTTACTGAGCCAGGAAAGGTGACATTGACGAGAAAAATTTCCTGACAGATGAGGCGACACTGTGAATGTGGGGTGCGCGATTAGCGGGTTTGGGTCAAAACTCCCACGGAGACCGAATCCGCAGTTACTATTGCCAAACTGCCCACTCCGTCGTGGCCGCGGCCGCGAGTACGTACGAGTGCGTTCTGAATGTCGCCGTGACGACAACGTCACGTACGTTGCACTTTTATTTACGACGAGTCGCAAATTTTAACTCAAGCGTACTGAAACGAAATACCCAAATACATCCCTACCTAGACATTGTGACTGGAGGGTATTTGTTAAGGGGACCATGAAACTATGTTTGAAATCGAATTTCATCCACCGCACGTCGTAAAAGATCTGAAAAGAAATCCAAAGCACACAAATAGAGAGCCAAAAAATAACTTTCGCTATAGAACTTTTAAAAGAAAAGCGGACACTTTTATACCATTGTCTTTGAACCACCTGAGACTGGGCGGAGAACTTAGAAGAACCAAAAGTGGAAGGGACAGGAACAGAAAGACAGAAGGCATCGTCTCAAACTCAGCCGAAAGTTTATTTAGTAACACTTCCATATATACCAAACCCTCAAACGTCGCCAACCAATCACTGAATTAAAAAAAAAACTTTAGGTTTAAAGTTTAACAAAAGACATGACCTATTTCCTAGATTTGTCATCGTCCAAGTACACTTAAACACGCTTGCCTTATCTGCGGGCAATCCAAGCTTCTTCAGAAAGAACCCCTCCACCACGTTTTGAACCCTGACCGACTGTGTTGAACAAGCAACCAATAGACACCCTTGCTTGCACGACACACACACATAAATATAAAGACATTTCATTTCAAAAATGGTAAATCTACACCGGCTCGCCTAGCGCCATCACCGACTTTTATACCTTCTTTCCCTCGAAAGCTATCTGCGTTTTTACTGCAATGCATCCTCGGTGCCAAAGCACGTCAGCCAAATCCACGCCGCCTATTGGATAAGAGCCACCCTCACCAGCACCGCGATCATAAACAATAAATAGCCGGCTGAATGTTTCTTAAAAGTTTTGCTAAAGAATACTATGTTCCTCATTTTGTTGAATAATTAGCGATGTGACGGAAATTGCAGAATTTTATAATGTTCGACATCTATGCGCCATCTATCCTGTGGTAAACGAAGCAAGAGAAAGGTAAGACTGCGCCTGCGTTGTTTCGTGGTTCCTGCTCCCCGCTGAAAAACATGGCGTCGGTGGTGATTGTTGACGTGTTCGGCGTGGTGGAAGCTTATCGTTCCGCATTAAGCGCTATCCTTGACTGAATTCTCTTCGCGTTGTCGCGATGATAACCCAGCACGTCCTAGTACGGAAGATCAATCGACCCGTGCGGCGATGTTGTGGCGGCACACTCAAGACAACAGAAACGCTCGTGCCGTCGTCTTTGTTTACTTGGACTACAGTGGTGCTTTCTTGGCATTTGTCTCCTCGAACATCGTCCGGATTTCTTATTTTGCGCATTCAATGCGTGTGCTCAAGTTCAGGATATTACTGGTGCGTACTGTATTTAAAGGCGTGTATGAAGGGCAGTGGCGTGGAAAGAGGGGGTTCGGGGGTCGAAACTGTCCTCCCCCCTCCCCCGAAATGCCAAAGCTACCCCCCTCCCCCGGTGCCCCATTGGGCCCGCTCGCTACCCTGCTTACGCTGTCAGTCTTGCACGGGGCATGGAGCCAATGGAGAGCGCGGACTATCTCCAACTTATGGGCTTTCGGGAGGAATGTTTGAGGGGTAGAAAATGCTCAAATAAATGAAATAGTCAATATTTCTTCATTCATGCTTATTTGATGGGATGCGTAACTTCATCTAAGATATATAGAGAACGGATATTTCGAAACATTTGTGGGGTGAAGGATGGCAATCTCAATGCAAAGTATAACAAACTATGCTCACTGAAATACATAGTTAAATTAAACTAAAGTGGACATCATAAAGATCACATATGGTGATAATATAAAAGAATGTAAGTGATGTACGAAATATTAAATGAATTGCAAAAAAACAAGGACACTGTAAGTAACGATTGGCAGCTGCACTCTACGCACACCCTGTGTACTGATCACAGCTACGTGCTTCCGACTAGAAATTACCGCGAATAAAAAAGTAATAGTGACTAGTTAATTCAGAAAGGAATTTGCAGGTTCTCTTGATCATTTCATTTATGCCAAGTGCCTACATATTAAGATGCAGCCGCCTGCGTTCACGGCAAAGAATATACAGATTGTCCACCGCTTAAACTTCAATGCTGCGGTGAGCATTCAAAAGCGCTAGACCGAGCAGTCGCTCATTTGAAGTGGACGCTCTCAGGTATGTTTTCAACCGTCGTAGTGAAGAGAACGAGCGCTGCAGCTTCCGCCGTTGTTACGCACAGAATCGCTAGGATCTTGAAAAGACTATAGACGTTTGGGAATAGGGTATCCGGACAAAGGGCGACCGCCTGTACAGCAAACGTGGCGGCCGTTCCATGTTTCTCCCTCTTTCATTGGACGCCAAAAATTTCCCTATTTTTGGCAGAAGTTTCCATCACTTCGTGAAATTTCCCTTCATCGAGACGCCCGTCCCATGGTCGCTCACAGATGCGATGAAGTCCGTCTTGCTTACTGCTTTGCATGTCGGGGTGGCATCCGTTGCAATTTGTTATTAGATTAATCTTTTCTTTGCATGGAGCATCAGAAACTCCGAGGAGCCTGCATATTCTCATTACGCATAGGCGTAATGGTATTCAAGTTCGTTTCCACGTTCGGCTTGTGGTTTGAGTGTTTGTCTGTGGTGTGTGAAGTCATTTCTCCGAGTGACGGAATGACGAGTTCAGACTGACGACTTCTCATCGCCGCCCCGAGGATATGCCGATGCTGCCTTTGGGCCACACTGCGAGATAAGCGGCCTAGCAGAAATAAGATTCTCTTTCCTTCGGCATCTTGTTCTGTAGCACGAATTTGTTGATCCTTTAAAAGATAATAGATTTTCGTTTTGTGATTGTTCAGAATTACCTTCGCCCTATGTATGGGCCCCTAGTGTTTGTGCAAACACGGTTCCTGATCTTTCAGCGTCGAGATTTTTTTTTCGCTTCTTAATCTTTTGTGACAGTATAGCCTGCCGGTAACAGCCAGGTGGCGCCATTGGAGTGAGAGCCCAAGGTTATAACCTGCCTCGGTGTAAATTAGCAAAGGGGCACGATAAGCCCCCATTGCTTGCCGACGGCTTCGATATCTGCTACGTATACGAGCCGGAACGCAAATATATTGGAGCAGACGAAGGAAAAGCCTGATACTTCTTCGCAGTAAAAACGCACTCCCGGTGATACGTAGCCACGTTCCGATGGGCCCGCCAGGCTGCCGCTTCCGTCGTACTTGCATGTTATGCGATCACGGCTTCCTGGCCTACCCAGTATTTCCTTGCTTAAGACACTAGTCTATAGCGGCGCCACCAGAGTAATAGTTTGCGTTTGAACAATGAAGCTGCCACTGCCAGGCATATTCAATGTTTCTGCTTCATTCGCTAGATAGCACCAAACAAAACACCATTGCAGGTTGCCTATAGACCAGTGTCCGAAATGCTAGTTCCAGCGATACAAATGGGAAATAATAATCTCACGCCCAAGTTCTTGTCAAGAGAGGGGCTGCGTACAAAACAAGGTTTTTCTCTTACAGCACTCTCTGGCATTGGTGTTTTTCTGGAGCTCCAGACTATGCCTTCCGACATTCTTCACTACGATACGTGCGAAGGTTTCTAAAAAAACGGAGTCTCGCAAAAAGCGCAGCCCTTCTCCCCCCGTTTTACTGTGTCATTGCTTCAGCATAAACGAACACGGGGGCGCCTAGGGAACAGAGCAGGCACTGGCTCATGACTACAGTGCCCTAGAAGTTAGTGTAGTGGGCTCACCGCCATATCTGTCCCGTGTATTGAGCTAAAACGGCCGATGTCGAAAACGCCGGAGGCGCAGCAGTAGATTTCTCCTGAAATTTCTCCCGCCCGCTGCCCGCGATTGGCAAGAGCCACTCTAGCTGGACCTCAGTTTGGCCAACGCGCCGGAAAAGTTTCAGGAGGAAACGCTTACAGCGCCACCGCCGCGTCAGACGATCAAATCGCTCGGGCCGATGCCGTCCCGTGAGCCCACTACAACTATGCCACTGTATTATAACTGTTTTTGTGTTTTGTCTGGCCTTCACTGGTAATGCAGTGCTACATCGAAAAACGGGGGGAGTTGTGTGCTGTGAATAAGCTGATAGAAGAGTGGGTGTGGCCGCAACCATGACGACAAAGTAGAACGGAGAGCCACCACGCCCGTATTCCTGTAAATGAAGCCTCGCTTCGTTTTTAAAAATGACAATGCAGCTTTACTCGTTTTATCTTAAAGGGGCCCTGCAATCATATTTAAGCGTCTGCCTTTTTTGCGGTTTCCACGTCCCTTGGGGTTCGGGCAAGCCAGCGGGCACGGAAAGAGTAACGAAATATCAGTGCGTCATATTTTAACCGGACGGCGCGGAAACCTCCTCCACCGACGAGGGCGACCCGCGTTGCCGAAAGCGCGCGAAATGTGACGTCTTAGGTCCTGGCCTTACTACTGGTCAGAGCAGCGAAAAGCTTTTTTTTTAGTCGAGATACAAAATATAAGTGCCGCGAACCGTTTCAATTATGTATGAAAGTAGTTTTTGTTCAGTATTTTAGATCAGAAAAGGAACAAATGCAGTTTATAAAGTACGGAAACAAGAAATGACCCGTCGACATACCCGCCACCAAGCGGCGGAAAAAACGGCGCATACTAGAAAGAGCTGGTGGGATGAGGCACCCCGCGCCGAAGGCCTCGGCGCGGGCCTGCTGGCCCTGCTAGCGATTTGGCCATTTGGCGGTATGGCAGCGCGAAGTGGCTCCCGTTCTGAACTGATCTTTACCCCGTGTTTGCTGTCGTTTGTGGCCAATGAAGTGTCATGCCGAAATAGTCTTTAATCGCGCAGCAAATGCAATGCGAGCCGCCCTGGCCGCCCGCTTCATACAGCCTCTCCAACACATGCTTAGTGGCGCCCTCTCGAGCCGTCGACACGGAGTGCGGCAGGCGTGAGCGCTCAATGAGCTCACTAGCCCTCCTCTAGTTCACGGCCGCTCAAGCCAGGACCTACGACGTCATGAAGGAGGTTATTTTTTGCTTGTTTTCGGAATTCTAATTTGCCTATAACTTTTAAAATAAAGCGAAATTTGAGAAAAGAAAAGCTTCATTAAGTTACTACGTTCAGTGCGCTCAGGTTCGGTACAAATTAAAAACCAGTCAAAACGTTGCTGCAGAGGCCCCTTTAACAGCGCCTCAAGCTACTTCGCGTGAGCGAACCTGCATCGTCATTGAGGGGGGGGTACTCATGCCATTGACCCCCCCCCCAAAAAAAAAATCCTGGCTATTTCACTGATGACGGGTGCGAATTTCGACGCGTTGTCATCACACGAGAAAAGTGATTAGTGTTACCATTTCTTTGACAATCGCAACGTCTTTGTGCTCACAAAATCATATTTAACGTTGCTATATCTCTGCTAAGATTACATTGTCTTTCGCAATCCGTGGAATGGACGTGCGGCGAGATTAGTACTATTGGTAAAGTCGTGTTTTAAATTCGTGATTGTCCAACAAGGCGTACCTGCGTACTTTTGCTTTTCTTTTTGCATCCTCTCTGCCCTGCGAGCCTATCCTGCCAAAACAAAAGTTACTAAAGTCTTGAGCCCATAGAAAACTCTGTGCATTTTATGCTTCGCCAGTGAGTGACAGCGTCCCCTTCTTAAAGATACCGAGGAAACTGGCTGACGGCGGCGGAGAAGCGGCTGTCGTTGACGACCTGCTTAGCTTCGTATCGGCGTATGGGACCAGTCCCATATGCTGTCGCTGTAGCGCAACATATCTAATTGAATTTCGCTCAGCTGTCTTCATGGACTACCGCGGTGGTGAAAGGCGTCGATTTAGAAACAATGTCGGTGGCATCGGCACCATTAGCGCAGTAAAATCCTTTGCAGTAAAGGGCTGTTTATACTCCGGACGTTGAACGCAGGGAACGCAGCGTAGCGCAGAACGCGCGCCTCTCTACTGGCCGGCAACCAGAACCTCGCTGTCTGCGACGAATCAGTATCGCGCGCTGCTGCGCTACGCCGCGCCCGTCGACGCTGCGCTGGAGTAGCAACTCACCTTTAAACTCTACCGGCACAACCGCCAGCCCGCCGCTAACGCACCAGTAGACTCCATTGTAATATTACCCAAGCATCACAGAGACCGCAGGGCCTGGTGTTCTCCCACTGCGCCGCACGTGCTAAAGGGCCTCAGCAGTAGCACCTTTCTACAGCAAATACCGAGAACAAATGGCATCTTGCACGCGCGTTCGTCAACGCTTCTATTCTGGTTTTTTACTTCGAATCTTTTTTATACGGGGGAAGGCGTGC
>JAZHYW010028909.1:0-14701 GCA_037355805.1 Ixodes ricinus | reverse complement strand
CAAGCGTCTCTTGCCGAAGCATACAACTGAGCGCAAGAATGAATTAAAAATATATATTTATAAAACATGCAGGTGTTCTCTTCGACTACAAAACAAACAGTTAAATAAAATACGCAAGCCAGCAACAAATCGAAAAATTAAGAAAAATATCATATACTTCGTTCCACTTTATCTGCGAGCGAAGCCAAAGCTATAAGCGCGAGTCCAGCACTTTTTGCGTTTCTCCCCCAGCTCGCGCGCTCGAGCGGAGCCGGAACGTGCGGGCTTTCGTGCTCTCGCGCTTCCCGGCCCCGCCTTCGCTCGCACATAAGGTGAAGCGAAGCATAGGAGTCTCAAAGCTTTCCGCGAGAAAGCGCCAGAAGCACGCATCGCCGTTGCATCAACGATGGTTGCGCTCGCGGCAGCTCTTGCTTCACGGCGTGCTGGAACAGAGGCTGCGATCGTTAAAAAGTCAGAGCTCTGCAACCCTTAAACATGGCCCGTCCTACAATATTTGATGCTACGAATCTGAGTGGATACCCCCCCTGCGTTCCGAAACGAGTAAGTGTGTCGCTAATCCAGGCCGTCGGCGACCCAGACGAGAGCCGCCGCCATCTTGTCATTGCGCACCCCAGTGACGTGCCCCTGGCGCACCCCAGCATGGCGGAAACGTTGGCGGCGCCAACATCGCCCAAAATGGCGGCGCACGGGAGCCCTTCTTGCAAGCGTGTATATTCGATCTGCCTCACGGTGGCCTTCCTTAGGTTATGCAACAAATTCAGCATTACAGCTTGGCTATCTAAAAGCGTCACACAAGACAGAAGGGCCCCATTTGTAACTCAGATGCTTTTACAGCACAGCTCTGCGCCCGTTCCCGTTTTCGCGGCGTCGGCGTAACCGCACTATATTTAACGTGAACATTGCTGTCACGTGACCTCAACACCAATTCAATTCCCCGCTAAATTTAGCGGGGAAATTCAGTTCCTCTCCTAGATTTAGCGGACAAATTCAGTGTTCTCTGCTGGATTTAGCGGGAAAATTGACGTCACGTGACCTCAACACCAATTCAATTTCGCTAAAATTAGCGGGGAATTGAATTACTGTTGAGGTCACGTATCGTCAATTTTCTCTAAATCTAACGGAGAACTAAATGTGTTCATAGGTGACGTGATGCCAAGACATGTGACGTCATTTTCCCCGCTAAATTTAGCGGGGAAACTGAATTAGAGGAGGAGGAGAAGGAGGAGGAGGAAAGGAATACCCTCCCCTCCTCCTCCTCAAGAGCTGCTTTTAATTTCGCATTACAGAGATTTGTAAACGACTTTCACTTTTTGAACATTTTGGTAGGAGGCCTCATTTGTAGCTCGATTACTTTTGAAACGTTTTCCTAGCACTTATAGAAATATTTACTTGTGGTGTTTTTAGCCTTAAAGGGATGCTGAACCAAAATTCGGATTTCAGAAAATAAGCTTGCATAAGTGTTCAACGGGGCGCCATAAACCACGAAACATATCCCTCATATAGCCATATCTCGGAGCGGATGGCCGTATTTCTGGAAAATAAAGAGAGCGAATGAGGGAGACTGTTGACGTCATCTTATCGCAGAAGAGTTGAGAAGGAGGAGAAATGGCCTCGCTCCCTTCCCTCTACGCGCACTTGCGGAGTCAAAGCGAAAAGAGGAGGAAATGAGAATCACGAGGTCGCGCGTCTTTTAGGCCTTGTACAAAAATACGACGATCCGTTGGAGATACCACTTTTAGAGTGACGTTTTGGGATTTGTAGCGTCCCGCCTATCGATTCTGCGTTGTTCTCTGAAATTCAATTTTCGGTTCAGCATCACTTTAAAAAAAATGCTAAACTTAAAAAAAAAAAAAAATTTAAAGTCTCGTTGGTACACGCGTGGTAAAAAAAAATTATTTTACGCGAAAAACAAATTTTTAGAGCAACATCGACGGCGCGAGACGCGATTTAGTCGGTATAGTCGGTTACAAGTTAAGAAGGTGGGAGAAGCTCCTCCCACAACCGTGGAGCCGCCGGTTTCAAATTTCTCCGCAATCGAAAGAAGAGTTCATTGGAAACGCTCCTTGTTCCGCTTCAATAGATAGATAATGGCCACAGAGTGGTGCCAACTTGTCTCCGACCCCCACTTTTTAAGAAAGCGACCTTTGTATTCATCGGAGAAGGAACCGAGCCCCTGAAAGCAGCCTTTGTATCAATCGGAGGGGGAAGCTAATCCCCAAAAGTCGTCTTTGTTTCCATCGGAGGGAAGACTCTAATCTCCCTCTCGTGGCTTCCACAATGCTAAGTCAAAGTCGAAAGATAAAGCAAATATGTACAAAAAGGCAAGACCCTCCTCGCGCTTGGGCCGCGACGTCACGGAAACGGTGGGACGCTATCGGATGCGGGGGTGGCGGAGGGATATATGATTCCCTTTGAGGGGCATTTGCCGCTACTTTGACTTGTAACCTACTATAGTCACCTCCTTTGACTTTCTCTCTCGGTATTTCGGGCGCATGGAAGAGAGGTGGATCGGCTTGGCCATCACGTTGAGGTGGGGAGAGTGTATGACCACCTCATTGAAGGTGGAAAAAGTGTATGACCATTCTGTCAAGCCATGGACTTTGCGCGCAGAATTTAAAATAAATCTCGCGTAGTCAATATTGCTCCAATTTTTATTTTTTTGCATAAACTTAATTTATTGGCAATGTCCCAGGCTCCCAGCCAGACTGTTGAAAAGAACTTTTTTTCTTTTGAGGGGTTCTTTAAGGTACCAAAGCTAAAGAAGACTTCTATCAAAGCTAAAATGAACCTTCTGTGCTTTAATACACCAAAATATTCCAACTCTAAAGGGGTCATGAAACGCTTTTCCAACTTTTTCCTGTTTGGCTTTCCTCCTCAACTCATAAATCGAGCATTCCACCAAACAGTTCAAGAAGACGAAAGAGGGAAGCCCCTCTTGCTCGGACTCTCGTTTGTCTAATCCGGAAACATCCATTCTCCCCCTAGAAGATTAGCCCGTCGCTCAAAATTCAGACAAAAGTTCCTTTCCCACCCCGTTCACCCCGAAGCTGACAGTGCTGTGGAAGCTACGTGCTCGTTGGGCCAGCCACACTTTTGCCACGTGATCACACTCTTTCGCGCATACCCACGCGCAGAGAATGAGGTCAGGTGATGAAAGGGAGGCGGCTGATTAGTCGGGCAAGCGCGTACCTTCCACCACAATGTCAGCTTAGGGGTGAAGGGTTGAAGTGAGGTCCGGCCCATGTGACGTCAGTTTGGACCCGGTAACGCGCTTTGGGACCGCGGATGTATCACAGTGAAAAGGCAAAGAGCTTACGAGGGGGAGGAGGTACGAAACTAGTCCGCTGTGTTTTCAATTTTTCGCCCTGAAAGTCAGGCTTTTGACTTTCTACTTTTTTCTTTTGGCCCACCGAACGACGTGCTATTAGTCAAATCTTAATCTAAAATGATTCATCCCAGCCCAAAATTCGTTTCATGGGACCTTTAGTCACGCCTCGCAAGTGGACTCATTTTCGTCTTCTGCGCATGAGAAAGGAAGTAGCGGTGACGTCAGAACGCCGAGCCCTGATTGGCTGATCGCGGTCCCCTATCTGAGCGTCGTCTGCTCCTTTGCAACAACGTCTGCTCGCAACGTCGTCTGCGTCTGTCTTACCTTTCCTGCGACTTTCGGAAGTGCAGGTCTTTACGAGCAAGCTCGACTTCGCCTTTCAGAGAAGGCAGACGAAATAACTCGAGCGGTTCGTTGTTTTTGTCGAACAACTAGCAGACGCGCATCAAGGAGGGAAGTCAAAGTACTCACTGGCGAGGTGTCCCGAGACGCCGAGGTTTGTTTGCTAAGAACCGAGAGTGAGCGTGTTAGTGTCCGCAAGTTCCCTCCCAAATACTTTTTCCCCCCTTTCGTGTGCGGCGAAGACTCCTCATTCTTTAACGGCGTCGGCGGGTTGGCGCAGTTAACGTCGTCTGCTTTACGTCTGCTAGTCAAAGCGATGGCTCCTTTACCTTTCCTGCGTCTGTCGGATATTCACCGCTTTTTCACCGGCGAGAGTCACCGTTGCCTCGGAAAACAAGGCGATGACAAGAGGAAGAGATTGACCTCTTAATCTAAAATTGAGGTCAGTGATCACAGTATAATACGGGAAGGGTTCACAACGGTCGCGCAGGCACATTCCATTCAGCACGCCAGCCGGTCGTGGGCAGACGGTCACCGAGTCGGAGTGGCTGCCAGGCCTATCTGCCGAGTTCGCTTGGTCGGTGTCGGTGGAATCGTGGCCGTTGGAGCTTTTCCCGGGTGTTTGTGGATCCAGCGTTCTTGTTCGTCGTGGTCTGGTTCAAGTACTTTTTACTTTTTTCTTGCTGCTTGAAGTCTGGACGCGAGAGAAGCGCACGTAGAAAAATAAACGTCCGTTGGTCGTCGCGACCGCGACGCTGTCGGCCATGCTGATTTGATCGTAACAAGTGCGTAGCTTCGGAGCTGTCGTAGGATTTTGTCGTAACCTGCGCATAACTTACGAAAATTTCGGTTCGTGAATACGAATTTGTTTTTAAGTTTTGTCTTACGCATATTTTTGGCGTAAGATAGTTTCGTGAATCTGGCCTCTCCACTTGCAAAAGTCGCAGGAAAGGTAAGACAGACGCAGACGACGTAGCGAGCAGACGACGTTGCACAGGAGCAGACGACGCTCAGATAGGGACCGCGATCAGTCAATCAGGGCTCGGCGTTCTGACGTCACCGCTACCCCCTGCGCGAGAAGCAGACGAACTTGCCCTCCGCATACAATCTTATTGGGTGATTTCATCTCAACTAAGGCACAAATTTTGAATCAAATTTTTATTTCTTTGTCAAAAAATACATGTTCTTGGGCAATTCCTATAATAAAAGAAAGACGCAAACGGCGGGTTCGTCGGATTTTTTTCTCTCAAGTTTTGGACATTTGAAGTGGCCAAGGTGGTCAATACTTCAGCTTGGGCGAGTTGGTTGATCATGCTAAAACTTCACAACGCACAAAAGACAAAAGACACCATCAAAACAGATCCACACAAAGAAACAACACCCACGCAGCGCTGACCGTCACCTCTGGTATATATTAAACATCATCTTCGTTATCTTTTACTCTTACGCACTAAAAAGAAAAATAAAATTAACCAAGGAAGAACAGGGAAGGAAAAAAAAACGATAAAGAAAAGGAAAAGGAGAGAAGATAAGAAAGAAAAAAAAGGAGTCAAGAAATTAAAATACAAAATAAAAAGAGACAGAGAATAAGATCAAGTCCGACTACAATAAACATTACTAAGGAGGTTTTCCTAAATAATCTAACTCTTTTTCGGATAAGGTAATCGACGGAGCCATCTATTCTACAAGAGTGCTGCAACAAAAACCATAAGACCAAGTTCGTTTCCTGTGCAGAAGGAGTGATGTATTATTTCCCTTTACCTGTGGGGAGCGCTACGTCGGGCAGACGGGTCGCTGTCTTAATGATAGGCTTCGAGAACATAACAACGCCATTAACGCTAACTCAGGTCATCTGGGCATTCATTGCAGTGATTGTGGATGCTCCCCCTTCTAAACAGTTGCACAGTACTGGGACGAAGCAAGAACAAACTAACTAGAGAAATTATTGAAGCCGCTAGCATAGACCTGCTAGATGGATTAAGTGTTAGTACCCCGTCGATTACCTTATCCAAAAAAGAGTTAGATTATTTAGGAAAACCTCCTTAGTAAGTTTCGCTGTAGTCGGACTTGATCTTATCCTCTGTCATTTTTTATTTTTTATTTTATTTTCTTGACTCGTTTTTTCTTTCTTATCTTCTCTCCTTTTCTTTTCCTTCATCGTTTTCTTTTCCTTCTCTGTTCTCCTTGGATAATTTTATTTTATTCTTCTTTTTAGTGCTTAAGAGTAAAAGATAACGAAGTTGATGTTTAATATATACCACAGTTGACAGTCAGCGCTGCGTGAGTGTTATTTCCTTGTGTGGATCTGTTTTGATGGTGTCTTTTGTGCGCTGTGGTTTTAGCATGGCCAAAGTGGGAACTGACGGTTTTCCAGCTTATCGGGGGTGCCATATTTCACTCCATTCCTGTTCCCTTCTTTTACGCTACATCAATATAACTTTTTAGGAACACTTTCTAGATGTGCTTTTTTATGCTAATTAAGCGTCTAGGTCATAAGATCCTTAATGTGTTTTTTTTTGTTTTTTTAATTGTCAAACCGCTTCTCTGGGACGATGTTTGACGAAGTTCAGCAAGCTGTGCTGTGTGACCTAATCAACATATATTTATGATATTTACATCACCATCAAGCTCCAATTAAGCTCTTTCAAGTATACTTTGAACATTTTGCGCTTAATATATAATGCGCAACATGTGCCTGAAAAACAAATATTTCGAAAAACTAGAAAATTTGGAGTCGATTTTCTAAAAAACTTACCTTTTAAATATTTTATTTTTCTTCACAGTTAGGTAATATATAGTAGTCTATCAGGAACTACCAACGGAAATTGTAATATATTGTTTGTATGGTCGCTATTAAGACTCGAATCTCGTGCTATGGGCGTTTTGAACGGGACTTCGCACAGGCGCTCTGCTGAGCAGAATTTTGACCTATGTAAGGTTTTCTATTTGTCGTTAGCAGTTATCTCAGTATCCAACTATAAACATTAATGACATTCGGAGTAGTGCACTTAAAAAAAATAGTTTAGAAGTCCGTGTCCACAAGTGCGGGCACAGCGCTTACTTCCTCCCAAAAAGGGGGAATGCAGATCGTTAGAGAAATCCTCTGGGGCATTTTGCTTTCGGCTTTGAGTTTGAAATACCGAACTTGATATGCAATTGCCATATTTTCTTATGTCAAACTGATATTTAGTGCATATACATATGTACGATTTAGTATCTGACGCTTAGGAAGTACGGTTTATTTTGTGCACATACAGACTCTTTCGTAAAATAACGAATATTCCGTAGCGTGTAAGGCTTCAATTGTGATTTCCAGCGATTCATGCCGGGTTACTTAGACTTTTCCCTCTTGACTTACGTTTGTCCGAAAGTCCAGATGTTCCGTTCCTTCTCCGTCAATGCATAGGGCGAAGCTCACGCACCTTGCAAATCACCCCAGTGCCAAGTAAATAAATATTGTTAGGATGATTATTGTTGCTTCACTGGCCTTTACGCTCAGATATTAAGGTAAGCACTAACATTAAATAGAAAACCTTACCTAGGTCGAAATTCTGCTCAACTGAACGTCTATGCGAAGTCCCGTTCAAAACTCTCATAGCACGAGATTTGAGTCCTCAGAGCGGCCATACAAACATTATATTACAATTTCTGTTGGCAGTTCCTGACAGACTACTGTATTACCTAACTGCGAATAAAAGATGAAAAAAATAAAATGTGATTTTTTTAAAATCAACTTTGAACTTTCACTTTTTTTTTTAATATTCGTTTTCAGGCAAATATTCCGCGTTATATGTTTAGCGCAAAATACTCAAAAATATACTCAGAAGAAAGAGCTTAATCGGAGCTTTACGGTGATGTAAATATCATAAAAATATATTGATTACGTCACACAGCACAGCTTGCTGAACTTCGTCAAATATTGTTGCAGAGAGGCGGTTTGACAATTAAAAAACAAACATTAGAGATATTATGACCTAGACGCTTTATTAGCATAACTCGTCATTTGCATCTTCTTTTATTAAAGGAATTTACAGGTAGCTACTAAAAATTTTCACAGGAGTCAATTATGAGTTAGTCGATTTTCGTGAGTCACTTGTATTACTGGGCGGCAAGTGAACAAAACGAAAATGTGAGCTTCTATAGCCGCCATACAAACAAAATATTACATTTTCTGTTTATTTTACTTTATGAAGTACTGCAATAAGTAGCTAGAGAAAAACAATTAGCCAAATGAAAGGTAGACTTTTAAAAAATCGACCTCCAATTCGCAATTTTTTTTAAATAGTCCTTGCTTTACGATAAAATACTGCTCTTTCTCCTTTTACACACAACATCAGATTTGTTATCATAAGAAGGAGTATACTTCTAAGCTTTGTGAAAATACTAAATATATTAAGACACCTCATATAGGTCACACAGGAAGAGCTGGTAAACTTTGACAAATATCGTCCAAAAACGTCATATTGGCAAATTTTCTAAGATATATTTCATATAAAGAATCGCGTTAAAATTATTTATCAGAGAATAAGTGTGTTCACATGTGTCTATTGAAAAAATAAGAGGCGTCAATTTTGAATTAGTGTATTTTTGCGAGTAAGTTGATTTAGTGACAAAACAGTCAAACAAAATCAGACCAAGCTTTTATAGCTGCCATACAAACAAAATATTACATTTTCTATTGATATTACCTTATAAAGCACTGCACTAGGTAGCTAGAGAAAAAATTCAGCCAAATAAATGGTAAGTTTTTTTAGAAAATCGTCCTCCAATTTGCAAAAATTTTGAAATAGTCCTTGCTTTACGAGAGTACACGGCCCTTCCTCTTTTATACACAACGTTAAATTTGTTATCAAAAGGAAGTGTATACTCTCAGCTTTCTGAAAATACTAAATATGTTACCATATCTCAAATATATCACACGGAAGAGCTGGTCAAATCTTTGACAAATATTGTCAAAGGGACACACTTTGACAATATTCAAAACAAAAGTGAAGATAAATAATCACAATAAAATTATTGACCATAAAAAATCGCTATTCTGAGAGTGGCAGAGAAGAGTTATATTCCACTACCAAAAAAAAAAAGGCAAAAAGTTGAAGGGAGTGAAACAGGACACCTCCGAGAGGCGAGAGAAAGGTCAGTTTGCACCTCGGCTTCTTAAAATGTCCATAACTCGAGAACGAAAAATCGCCCGAACTTGCGGTTTGCACTCCCTGTCACAGAAGGGTTTTCCCCAAAACATGTAATTTTTTTGTCAAGATAAAAATTCAACCGCAAATCCCTGCCTGAGTTGAGATGAAACCACCCTATTACTAGTCAACTTTTGTTTAACTTTTTTGTTTGCAGAATAAAAACAAGTAATATTCCAAACTTGCTTTTCATTTCAGTTCAGCCCCTCTGATAAGCATGAAAAAAGTTTGGTCTGCGCCAGCCTGAAATTTACTCCCAGTTTCAGATTTAAAGGGATACTACAAGGAAATTTCGGTGCTCATTTTTTGGTCTATTTGTGTTCAAAAGAGCAGTACCACATGGAACATACCAATATCTTGTTAAAAAAAGTCTCGAAAAGGATATTTAAAACGAATTAAACGATTAGCAAAGAGCACCTGGTGGATGTCGCTAACGCCTCGTTTGTAATGCTCGTCTAGGAACCTTGACAGCTAGTGACGGAGGTTGTCTCGCCTCCTGCCACGACGAGAGAAGGGGGAAGGAGGAACTCCCCTCTTCCCGAGAATCCCTTTTGTGTGTCGCAGAAGTCGCAATTGTCCCCCTACAAGATTATAGAAGATTAACCCGTCACTCAAAATTCGTACAAAAGCAGCCGCTTCGGTGGCTGGAACGACTAGGCCATCCTCTCGACGTCAGCCTCGCCGTAGCTTCGCTCGTCTTGAGACGACCTACGTCACGATTGCGGTGGATGTCACGTGCTCTAAGCTGGGCCTTCTCCGAGCGCTTGCCAGAGTGGGCCGTTTATAACGACAAATACAGCCACCAGGATCAAAATACAAACGTCTGATTGTCATTTACGGATATTGTGGATCATATTCAACCTATTTTTGAACACGACGGGAATATTTCAAATTTCATTGAAGTATCCCTTTAAAGGGATACTTCAACGAAATTTGAAATATACCCGTCGTGTTCACAAATAGGCTGAATATGATCCACAATATCCGTAAATGACAATCGCACGTTTGTATTTTGAGCCTGATGGCTGTATTTTTCGTTATAAATGGCCCACTCTGGCAAACGCTCGGAGAGCAGCCAGCGGAGAGCACGTCACATCCGCCGCAATCGTGACGTAGTTTGTCTCGGGACCTTACGTCCGGACGCAGCGGACGCTGCGAGCTATCCCAGCCAATCCCGCTCTGTGGACGTAGCCCGTGATACGCTTTCCGCGCGTCGCTGTGCCCCCTCTCCAAGGTCACGTGACATTCACACGGCCTTGGATAGGCCCCGATGGCTCGTAGCATCCGCTGAAAGCAGCCGAAGCACACCAGCGATCGGGCCACCGCAAGTAACCCCAAAGCTGTCTTTGTACGAATTTTGAGTGACGGGTTAATCTTCTATAATCTTGTAGAGGGACAATAGCGACTTCTGGGACATACAAAAAGATCGTCTCGGGGAGAGGGGAGTTCCTCCTTCAGCTCTTCTCTCGTCG
Organism: Ixodes ricinus; assembly: GCA_037355805.1. Classification (NCBI taxonomy): domain Eukaryota; kingdom Metazoa; phylum Arthropoda; class Arachnida; order Ixodida; family Ixodidae; genus Ixodes; species Ixodes ricinus. The sequence continues at coordinate 4,370 of JAZHYW010028909.1, read as the reverse complement.
TGGCCGGAGGCGAGACAGTTACCGTCACTACCTGTCAAGGTTCCTAGACGGGCATTACAAACGAGGCGTTAGCGACATCCACCAGGTGCTCTTTGCTAATCGTTTAATTCGTTTTAAAATTCTTTTCGTGTCTTTTTCAACAAGAGATTGGTGTGTCTGATGTGATAATGCTCCATTGAACACGAATAGACCAAGAGATAAGCGCCTAATTTTCGTTGTACTATTCTTTTTAAACTACATTGTGAATCGTAACTAGAAAAGCTATCTAGAAACAGAGAACATAGAACAAAGATTTATGAAAGTCTATACTGCTTCCTATTTTTAGTATGAGATGGCTTTATATTTTTACTGATCAAAATCTGCACTTATAGCAGCACAAAAGATTTAGCATCATCTGCCTGTAATATTTTCAGTGCTCTGGGAACTGTTACTGAATGCGTTGTTTTGAAATACATGGCGTAACGCTGTTAGTGTGAACAAGCAATCTGCATTTTTTTCTGTCTCAGAACAGGCGCTTTCATGAAGGGGTACTCAGGTAATATTTTTGGCTACCCCAACTAACCATAATTTCGGAATCACCAGTCTTTACACCTTCCGGTATGCTATTTGGTATCGCTTGAAATTCAAAATAGTTATTGTGAAATCGGCAAGTGAACATGGTGCCAAAAACCAACATTCAAAGATACCCGCGCGTTTCAGTACCGTGACGCAATACCACCTAAATCACAAAGCCTGCGCGTTTCCTCCTCTAAACGTCACCACTAGCACATCTCCTCAGCAATCACTAGCAGCTCTTCTCAGCCTAGGTAGCCCGGATGAGCACCATCGTTTGCTACATCGTCTGCGAGATCGTCTGCTCCATCGCCTGCTTCAGTGGTTATGCTCAGAACGAACTCACATTAATAGGCTGCTAAGACAATACCACCTAGGAGACAAGGCCTGCACGTTTCTTCCTCTAAACGTCACCACTAGCACATCCCCTCAGCAATCACTAGCAGCTCTTCTCAGCCTAGGTAGCCCGGATGAGCACCATCGTTTGCTACATCGTCTGCGAGATCGTCTGCTCCATCGCCTGCTTCAGTGGTTATGCTCAGAACGAACTCACATTAATAGGCTGCTAAGACAATACCACCTAGGAGACAAGGCCTGCACGTTTCTTCCTCTAAACGTCACCACTAGCACATCTCCTCAGCAATCACTAGCAGATCTCCTCAGCCCTAGGTAGCCCGGATGAGCACCATCGTTTGCTACATCGTCTGCGAGATCGTCTGCTCCATCGCCTGCTTCAGTGGTTATGCTCAGAACGAACTCACATTAATAGGCTGCTAAGACAATACCACCTAGGAGACAAGGCCTGCACGTTTCTTCCTCTAAACGTCACCACTAGCACATCCCCTCAGCAATCACTAGCAGATCTCCTCAGCCTAGGTAGCCCGGATGAGCACCATCGTTTGCTACATCGTCTGCGAGATCGTCTGCTCCATCGCCTGCTTCAGTGGTTATGCTCAGAACGAACTCACATTAATAGGCTGCTAAGACAATACCACCTAGGAGACAAGGCCTGCACGTTTCTTCCTCTAAACGTCACCACTAGCACATCCCTTAGCAATCACTAGCAGCTCTTCTCAGCCTAGGTAGCGGATGAGCACCATCGTTTGCTACATCGTCTGCGAGATCGTCTGCTCCATCGCCTGCTTCAGTGGTTATGCTCAGAACGAACTCACATTAATAGGCTGCTAAGACAATACCACCTAGGAGACAAGGCCTGCACGTTTCTTCCTCTAAACGTCACCACTAGCACATCTCCTCAGCAATCACTAGCAGATCTCCTCAGCCTAGGTAGCCCGGATGAGCACCATCGTTTGCTACATCGTCTGCGAGATCGTCTGCTCCATCGCCTGCTTCAGTGGTTATGCTCAGAACGAACTCACATTAATAGGCTGCTAAGACAATACCACATAGGAGACAAGGCCTGCGTGTTTCCTCCTCTAAACGTCATCACTAGTAGATCCCCTCAGCGCCCCTAGGTAGCCCGGGTGAACACGAGCGTCTCCTACATCGTCTGCGAGATCGTCTGCTCCATCACCTGCTTCACTGGTTATGCTCTAGAACGAGCTCACATTAATAGGCTGCTAAGACAATACCACCTAGAAGACAAGGCCAGCGCGTTTTCTCCTCTGGAACGTCATCACTAGTAGATCCCCTCAGCGCCCCCTAGGTAGCCCGGATAAGCACCATCGTCTGCTCCATCGCCTGCTTCAGTGGTTTGTGTAGCAGATAATGAAACAGATCCTCACGCCGCGTGTCTGTTGCTATACCATACGAAGAGTTAGTCGTTCACGTGGAGCGTCAAATGCATGAGTGAAAATGCCTTACTACTGTCCGAAGGGCTGCAAAGCCCTTCGCTGGACGCTGGCACTGGACGCCGTTTTGAGGGCGCTGTTTATGCTCCGTTCATAGGGTGCCTACATGTCTGTCTGTCTCAGTGTGAAGACATCCATTGTTGCCCTGAATGAGCCAGCGCGTGACGCTCTCGCGCACTCGGTGCGTAGCTTGGGCGGTAAGATGGCGTCTATGCATTAGCCAAAGCTACGCGCTCGAGCAGTGACACGGATTGCGCGCACTTCAAAATGCATAATAAAACGATTGGGCGGAAAACAATGGCTGAGATGTCACCACTCAAGCAAAATGCGCGCGTGTGTATGAGGGCACTCTATCCGTCTCACTTCAAGCGAGAACGCAGCCAACACCACAAGCACCAAAGCTCGAGCAGAACCCAGGATCCTGGGTTCAATTCCCCACCCTGCCCGTTTCAATCTGGATGAGCATCGTACCGGCGTGCGGTCGTGTATCACTACTCCGTGGTGCTGGTTAAAGACCCCAGGCTAGTGGTTGTACTGCACTGGCTAAATTGCTCACCTACAGCTGGGAGACTCGTCGGCCGCTGAGGCAGGCCAAGTTCTAGGCTGTATAAACATACACACAAACCCAATTTTTCTTTTTTCACCAGCTCGAGGTCGCTGCTTTGAAGCGTTTTTCCGCAGAACGAGCGCGCTCGCTAGAAATGCACGTCTCAAAGCACGTACTAGCTCGCGCTCCTGGCCGAGGAGTGATGCACGTTGCAATGAACTGGAAGCTCGCAATGAGCTCGCGCTCAGCAGTCGCGCACACAGCTGTGGCCACCAGTGATAGCGACTTATGTTGTGACGGGGCCCATACTCTCGTCAAGCTTAGCCTGTTTGCCGCTTGGGGCGGAAAGGGTCTACTAACCCAACGTCATGCGCAGGCCTTGTCTTCTAGGCGCTATCGCGTAACGTCCGGGAAGGGAGGCTTGCAAGTCCAGCGGGCAGCCTGGAGATTGACCATGACAAGCATTTGTTTCGTGCTGTTGCACGGGTTCTAGAGCGAGCTCCCAAAGCCTTCATTTGACACCATCAAACAGCTTTAAATCAGTTGGGAAGTGTCTACTGTCCAGAGTGAGCCCTTGCCTTCCCCTGACGTCACTTTTAACGCGATAGCGCTCAGGTGCTTGTGTCGCAGAAAATCCGGCGTTGGCGTCGGTGGGACCAAAAATCCCATAACGCAACACGCGCAGCCACGTGTGTCACACGTGACGTCACACGTGGCTGCACGTATTGCATTATGAAATTTACCCGCGAAATCTGGCAGGAAAACTTTCCCGCCAAAAATTTACAGGACAAATTTAGCGCCAAGTTTTCTCGTCATATTTAGCAGAACATTCCACATTTGGCGGCTCGATAAGGTCATGACGTCAGCCACATGTGACGTCATGTGACACTGATGACGCTACCGACTCGCGCACGACGAACTATCCAGCCGATCACGGACAGGTGCTTGGAGCAACAGACTCCTGTGACACTTCACGCTAGCAGCCGCGTCGTTATGACAGCACCAGGCTTTTGGCGAACGGGATTGGGTTTGTGGGGATATTTATACAGCGTGCAGTTGGTCAGCCATTTAAAGTTGCGACGAGTCACTCGCTGTAGATGAGCAATTTAGCCAGTGCGGTACAACCGCTAGCCTGGGGTCTTTAACGTGCACCACGCAGTAGTGATACACGACCGCACGCCGGTACGATGCTCATCCAGATCGAAACGGGCAGGGGTGGGGCTCGAACCCAGGATCCCTGAGTTCTGCAGCGCGAGCTTTCGCTCCACGCGCGTCGAGCTGGGTGTGCGCTTTAGCCCACTCGGCCACCGATCCCCAAAGCAACGGGACCCAATAACGCTATCGCGTTCCACTCTTAAAGGTGAAGATTAGGCGTCCCCAAAGTGTTTTTATTGTTGCCAGTAAAATCTTTCACTTTGAAAAACGCGGTGTGGGCCAAAATTGTAAATTCAATTACTTTG
>JAZHYW010028907.1:0-63382 GCA_037355805.1 Ixodes ricinus | reverse complement strand
ACTTATGTCGGAGTGGAGTCGTATCGCCTCACGATTTCTGTAGTATCCTGTTTTGAACAGGCCTCGAGAGAAAGCAGTGGGTGCAGGGCTCGAGACTCCTGGGAGGCGGGCGCTTCGCTTTACTTGGCTGCGAAAGAAATGGTCCCGTAATAAGATCACTTCGAAAAAAATAACAATGCACTTTATTTCCTTATGGTCTCTACGTCCTTGTTTGCTGGTGGAATGAGAACTTGGTCCCATAATTTGACACCGGTTACCTAGGAGCAAGTTTTATGAGGTTTCTATAACTATCTTATTTAAAATTGCCGGAATATTTAATAACCCAATAGAAGGAGTCAGTGTCATTTTATTGCAGTATTTAGTGATCGTATACTGAAGTGGTCACTGCTAGTATTACAATTGTGAGCATTTTGCTAGTTATGTTCTCAATATGTTTTAGTGACAATGACACTTCTACTAATATGGTGCTATGCGACTTCAATTATATTAATCTCCCGCGTGTTACGGCCCGCATTGCGACAGGCTCGCTGCCCCTTTGAGGTGCATTGGGTGCGTGTGCACGAGAGTGGTGCTCCTTCTTGTCTCTCTAAAGAAATCAGTAACTACACCACCTAGGTTGAAATATATTTCGCGGAAGTCGTTCTCAACTCAAACATTTTATTGATGCCACATAGATAAACATACAGGAATCTTACGTCGCTGTACTGGTGGAGAGATTCTACAACTAAAAGTATAAAACTAATCATTGTTACTATATCTTGCGAGTGAGACGTACGCCTATTAACATTTATATATAATGACGCCGTCTGAAATAGCACAGCAAATTGCCACCGTTTGAAAATGTGGCACTTTCGCTGAAGCTGAATCATACGGTCCAGTCGTCATTGTCAATGCCTCTGTTGTCGCTTATATACAACAACAAAACGAAACGCAGGCGAGCTGGTGGTAACAAATAATGTCGATTAACACCTGTGCAAAAAAACAAAAAACAAAAAAACACTTTTTTATATTAGTCTTAGGTGTTAACGACATAAAAAAGTCAGATGTAATATAAGATTGTACATATAAATCTGTCCGCCCAAAGGACGATATATTTAGTCGTAATTTCTATGCCTTTTAAATGAGTTAATCTGGAACCTTATCAGATAATTTGTTGGCTTCAATTCAACGCACACTTAAATAAAACTGTTTTTTTTTTTGCGTCGTGGCAGTGGGCGGATTTGCTGCATTACTTTTTGGAAGAATAATTCCAGACACTTCAGGGGCAACTAGCTGAGGCAAACTCCCTGCATATCGTCTACCTCGACGGACAAAAATAAAATAAAAAGGAACAGAATGTTGTTTAGCCGAGAATAACATTCTGCCATGACAATTATAAACGAACGCTCAAAACAAGGAGGGTCCGTAAAGTTGTGATTAATCAACTTGTGTTACCAGATATTCTATGTAAGTGCATGCACTTCCCTACAGTGTAAATGCGTGTGTTTTTGTTCCTTTCTTTTTGTTTGCTATTTTTAATTTAGAAGCAAGTGTCACCTTCCTCACAAAGCTTCGGGAAGCGACTTGGGAAAGGTTTAAATTTCATTCTATAAGTCCGTTGCAACTCAAGAAGGTCGGGCGAGGAAAGACGAGCCGGAGAGGAGGAAGCAGACGGAACGCTAAAGAGAGGAGGAGGTTTCCCCTCTCTTCTCCAGCGTTCCGTCTGCTTCCTCCTCCCCGGCCTTCCTTTCCCTCGCCCGACCTTCTTGAGTTGCAAAGGCTATAGTGCATGTACAGGTATATATATATATATATATATATATATATATATATATATATATATATATATATATATATATATATATATAATGTGCTTAAAGGAGTATATCTGTAAGCTTTTAATCTTAATAGGACAATTTAAGGAGTCATTTTTATTCGGATTTCTGAACTCCTCTCTTTAGCGTTCCGTCTGCTTCCTCCTCTCCGGCTTCCTTTTCCTCGCCCTACCTTCTTGAGTTGCAACGGACATAGAGAATGAAATTGAAACTTTCCCCAAGTTGCTTTCCGAAGCCTTGTGAGGAAGGTAAAACTAAAATTCCTTTCTCAATTAGAAAAAAAAAAAAACACTGTAGGGAAGTGCATGCAATTACACAGAACATCAGTCTGTCTATGCTGGTGGCGCAAACTTCATTGTAAAGAAAACTTCATCAGTCGCCCATTGGCTGCTGCTCCTGGGGACGAGCTGTGACGTCACAGTAAAGTTCTGGCGATAAAGTTTGATGCATGCTCGTCAAAATTGTAAAGTTCGCCGTGACGTCAGAATGTCGTCACGATGAAGTTGTTTCTGTAAAGAAAACTTCGAGAGCTTGGGAGCTCGAAGTCGCGAAGTTCATCGGTAAAGATGGCGGAGCTTTGTTGTGCGCTGCTGCTCACCCAGCGTGCCGACAGAGTGTTTCGGGAGCACCGCGACGCCTTTCTGCTCTCGGACGATTGGTTCGTCGCGAATTACCGACTGACGAAGGGAGCGACGAGGTGGCTGTGCGAGCAGCTCCGCCCCGACCTACAACCGGACCGCACGACCATTCGTGTTATCACCGTAGAGCAGCAGGTGTTGTGCGCCCTGCGTTTCTACGCGGCCGGCGGTTTTCAAGGAACGCTGGCCGAGCCCTTGGCGGTGCCGCGGTGGTCAGCGTGGACTCGGTTGCTGCCCGGACCAACACTCGATTTGAAAACATCTGGTCAATCAGCATGTCGAGCTGTCGGTCCGAGCAGCAAGCCCCTTGCTTCTTTTTCTTCGCTGCAGGAGTTGATGGCGCAGCTGCCGTTGTCCGCCAATGTCAGAGAAAAACAACGGAGCAGGAACGGTGCGAACCTCGAATGCCATTCTAGAGTTACAACTAAACGCGAACTATTTATATTAAAATAACGCATGTCATTTATGTAATTTGAATACGGATATCTCTGAATTTAATATGTATATTTGTTCTGCTTTTTTTCCGAAAAAATAGCACCGCAGTCGACGAAGCGCGTGCTCCCCAGATTTCCCTCTCGGGACTTTCTCGCTCCTAAAAATCTGTGAAGTTTCAAGTTAACAAGTGCAGCGAACCGTGACGTCGCTGTGAAGATGCCGCCCGATGAAGTTGGGTGCTTGTGAAGTTATGGCTCCTCCCCCTGGCCACGTCACGATGAACTTAGTTTATAGGTTTCACCAGCATAGACAGACTGGTAACACACAGTTCATTAATCACAACTTTACTGACCCTCCATGTTTTGAGCTTTCGTTGATAATTGCAAAGCCGCCTGTATACTCTGTGCCTGGCAGACGGAGGGGAGAACAATAGCGGGCGCCGTCGACAGAGTCGCCCGCCGCCGCCGCTCCCGATCGTGGGGGCGCCACCAACGTTGCTGCCGTAGCAGACGACGCGAAAGACGCAACGCGATTAGAAGCGCTTGCAAGCCATGCCAAAGCGTTTAGAACACGGGTTTTAGCTCCCTCGGGCATACGGCGAGTGTAGCTACACGATCTGCACGCGCTCGCCTTGCGTGTAAAAAAGATTCGAAGTAAATAAAAAAAAAATAAATAATGGTGCCAACGAACGCGCGTGCAACATTCTATTTCATCTAGACTTTTTCTTTAACAAATTACTGCTGCTGACGCTAGCACGTGCTGCGCACGTACCTACAGTCCCCGCATGCACCTAAAAGCTTGGGTAATTTAGCACAGCATTCTTTCTATACTCAGTTTCGCCTTGTGTTGTACCGCAGGAATAGGCTAGCAAGCGCGAGCTCCTTGCTCTATGGCACACCTCGGTGGCACAAGCTCTCGTGCACCAAGGGCAGCTGCCAACGCTATGAGCTCGCGCTTCTAGCCTTCGCTGCGGTACAACATAAGACAGTATAGCCGAGTTCTTTCCGTTTAGTTCTGAGCAAGGCTCTTGTGTAAGCTCTGCGTTTTTACAACCGCAAAAATAAACCTGAACGGAACGAAGTTGAAGCGTGCCGCTATCTTCGGGTGCCGTCAAGTAATCGAATTTGAAGTTAAAAAGTGAAAGCATGCAGCCCTTGCGATAGCACTTTTAATACTTGTTGAGAAAAACATGACAGGTTATTTTCGGAATTCTCGCGCACCAAGTTCACGAAGTTCAAGCAGTGCGCATGACGCAGTGGTTCTTTTAACTAGGCGCGCAGGCGTTTGTAAGTGAATTGATTGAAGTAAGTATAAAACAAATGTAGTTCTCAATGTGCCCTCTGGCATTTTCTTTTTGGTTCTCTTTGAATACTTGTTACAGAGGACAGAAGTGTATGAATCGGCAGCTGCAATATTTTAAAATGCTCTATTTATCCCTCAATTACTGCATGGGTATGAGGAGACGTACCATGTATATTTGAGTCCAATAGTTCATAAATCAAAATGCAATGTTTATTTTTATTGTCTCGAGCAGTATGTTTTCAACGGGTGAAACACTTCGACAGTAGCTGCTCTCACAGCTTCACATATTTTCGGGAGAGTGGCTTCTTGCCAAATCCCTTGTACAGCATCATGCTTGTCGGTTTGCAGGAATGCGTAGTTCACGAGCAGGGGACGGATGAACCTCGTACAGACCAGCTGTGCAAACTGCTTGCGGTGCTCACCTTCGACATCAGCTTGGCACCTAAGCAGCGGAGATGAGCACAGAGCTGGCACGGTGTAGCTCAGAAGCGTTTTCATGGGCTTGGGTAGCTTGGGGTTGTCCTTCAACACAATTTCTACAAACTCTCTCAATGTGTCGAGCACATGCATGAGGTCGTCAGAGGGATACATTAGCCCACCACGGTCCTGGTATCGAGTAAGTTGCTGCACGGGTTGATTGCTCATCGGCTTCGTGGTGATGGCACAGCAGTTCTCACAGGCCATTTTCTCGGCAACTATGCGCGCTACATAGCCCCCGACATAAACTGTTGCTGACAGCTGGAGAGTAGGTAGACGCTGACGCACTTTTGATACTCTGAGTCGCCCCAGCACAAAAGTGGCATCTCTCGAGAGCTGCAGTGGCTCTTTGGCTGGTTGTGGCTGTACAGCTTGAAGTGTGTGCAGGTGAGCAGGGCCATCCCTGTGTGCCACGTTACTTTCCTGTGACACCGCTGCAATTCCCGTTTTCAAAATTTTCTCTAATCCAGACAGCGTTGATCGATGTCTGGATTAGAGCACAGCGGAGAACGGACGGGAAAAGTCTTTCGAGGCGGGAAGAACCTGACGCAACACGCAACCCCACACACGCCGCTGCCGAACGACGCCGATCCCCATAAGGCCCAATCCCCAACGTGCGTGACGCCGTCTCGCGGCTGACACGGGCGATAGGAGAGGAGGGGGTGAGTGAGGGAAAGGGGGAAACACGACGGCCTCGAGGCGCGCTTCTGACAGGCACAGAGTATACAGGCGGCTTTGATAATTGCCATGGCAGAATGTTATTCTCAACTAAACGGCATTCTGTTCTTTTTTTTTTTTTTGCTTCGAGGTAGACGATATGCAGGGAGTTTGTTCAGCTAGTTGCCCCTGAAGTGTCTGGAATTATTATTCCAAAAAGTAATACAACACACCCGCCCACCGCCGCAAAAGAAAAAAAAAAGATTTGTTTTGTCAAGTACATTTGGTACGCCCCTGGTGGACGAAAACTCGAAATAAAGGCGCCCCCCCCCCCCCCCCCTCACCTGAATCCAGCATGTGTAAAATTTGAGGGCAGGGAAAACAGGGGGGGGGGGGTCTCAAACATCTGACTCGACGCTGACCACCCTAGAACACCCATTCGCCCATGGTCATCTGGAATGTCTTCCCCATGCTGGAGAGTGATTGGGGGATCAAAACCAGTAATTTCCCTACACCTCTCTCCCCACACACCTCCCCCCTCCCAAAAAAAAAAATATTATTAAGTTTTATTTTTGGGGAAATTCCTGCTCAAAACGACACCAAAGTGGCCAAATCGAATCATCCCATGGCGGCGTTATACCGGCAAAAACGGACCCCATGTTTCCATTAAAATTTTCAGAAAATCTGATTGGCATTCAACTTGAGTACTGATCAGAGCTGCCCACGCCTGGTCAAAACTTTGCCTGAAAGGCAGAAATACTAAAAGTAAAAAATAATCCCTGTCCACATGCTCCTGCAATCATTTCTTTCCATCGACAGATGGCGCAAGTTGCCATAACATTCGTAGGGTTGTTTCTAAATTTAGTTATCCATTCATCTATAAAGCATTGTAACTTCGCCTCTGGCTCTACCCGCTGCTCTACCGCTGCCCGCTGGCTCCGCTGGCTCGGCTGCTTGTCGTGCTGAACTTCCGCGCTCCGGTGACGATGTAAGCCCGCTCTCCGCGCGTCTTTTCCTCTCTAAAAGAAAAACAAACAGGCAGAAGTGCTCGAACTTGAACTTCTCGGCGGCTGCCCCACATCCACGAGGCAGCGACAGGGCGCCTCCTTTCCATTAGCGCTTCTTCCCTCCGTTCGCCGTCGCCGCCTCGCAGGAACATGGACGGTCTCATGCGGGACAAACTGACCATGATTGCCGCTCTCGGCACCGGAGTCGTGGTCGGCATCAGCGGGATATACCTCTACTACAAGCTCAACCGCAACGTCACGCGAGAGCTGAATAGCCTGGCCGGTACCATCGCCGACCTTCGACGCGAGATCGAGCAGCTCAAGACGTCAACGTCGGACGGGCCCCTGTCTCCGCCTTCGTCATCGTCGGTAACGGTATTTAAGCGTGTCGGCGTCAAAAAGGCTCCAAGACTGTCCAGCGAGCCTCAACTGACCGGACAAACTTCAAGTAGTAGCTTCGAGGACGACAACGACGAGTACTTCGACTTCACGGACGTGTGAGTTTGTAGCCAACGCACTTATGGTTACTTTATTTATTTTTTGCTGCGTAACGCACTGACGTTTTCCTTGTATGCATGCATGCATTTATTGGCCATTTGCAAGGCATCAAAACCTACGGGTAAGGCTCTGCAGCCTTTTGTAGTAACGTGGCTCTATAGAGTTAAAAAATGCCAATACCAATCTTGGCCGTCACGGCGGGTGCTGCAGGCTATTTATTATCTTGTTGTCGGTGGCGCAGCAAAACCTATCTTGTCATTGCGCTTGTGATTAGTCACTGCCTGTTTGTTCAGATTAGTTATCTTAAAAATAGAAAATAATTAACAATAAAAAAATAAAACAAAGTCTGCAGGATTGGCGACGATGACGACTTCGAGGAGGGATTCTCGAAGCCAGCAGTGCAAAAGTCGAGGAAATGAGTGGCGGCGGATGCGGTGTGCGAGACAATGGACAGCCGGACCAGGAAAAAAGCGGCGTCTGGAAATAGTACACTTTTAATGAGGTTTTCCTGCGTGCGTGCGCGCGAAGTCGGCAGGATACGTTTTTTTCCCCCGTCTCGGCTGTCCAAACTACGTAAAATATAATTATAAAAAAAAAAACAATGGGTTGTTTGTTTACTAGAGAGGAAAAAACGAAGTTAGCACAAACTTGCCGCCTATCTACTCTCATCATGCTCACTGAAACAAATGTGTAATGACAGCAGAACTTGATAAACACGCCGCACATACGTGCAATTTTTGTGCATCTCAGCACTTGTAGTACGTTTATCGAGTTGTCATTCACACGGGTTATGGATAATGCTGTGCTAGTTTGCTTTGGAAGCCTTGCAAAGATCGAGGTTACAACCTTTGCGGTTGTAAGTTGTAACACTGGTCCCTTTTGTTCTTGAATGTGTAGAGCCAGGCACGTAGCCAGGGGGAGGCCCATGGGTTCCGCCCCCCGAAATCTTCCATTTTGCTGGGGCCTCCTCTCCCCCTTCCCTCATACAGCATTTTGTCATGGGCGGGCCCCCCGAAACAAAATCCTGGCTACGTGCCTGTGTAGAGCAGTCTTGTTTTCTGTCCTGGTAGGCAGATACTCTCCAAACAGCGTGAGAATGCATATAGGGAGACAAACCTTTCTGCTGGATCTTTCTGGTTGTCTTGAAATGCCAAAGATTGTAGCCGGCAAACATGCATTACAGAGAGACAGGCCGTATACTGTAACTTCCCGAGGGATAGCCCACCTAAAATCAAAAGAAGATCGGGTGAAAATAATGAGTATGGTAAGCTAAATTTCGGTGCACGATTAAAAAAAGTTGAAAAATGCCAGTTTTAGATTTTGTGACCGGCGAAACTTGTATTTGCAGGGAGGGGCAATGAACTAAAGACGACTGTCCTTTCCAATCAGCAGTATTCACTTGTCTTCCATCAGGCCTGGTAACACCATTTCTGCCGAGATCACCATTGGCCAGAGCCCTGCAATTACTATACTCCGTTTCACGATAACTTGGCGAACTGTGGAGGCTGCGACCCCCCCGACCCAATAAGAGCATTGGAGCAAGGCACGTGACAACACCCCATGGTCGAGGCCACAGAGACGTTGTTACTGCCACAGAAAAAGCGCCGTCCGTGACATAATGTAGTTCTAGGCTTCTTTTTTTTTCTTTTAGTAGTGTTATGGCCAGGCTTCTTTGACCACAGCGCGACACTGAAGAAAGACGAAGACATATTGCTTTTCAACAATACTTAATGCGGACCAACATTTTTCAGGGAACTACGCGGCTTTTGCATGATCGTGGCCGTGTAATTGACCACTTCCACTCAAAGCATCACCTTGGCGTTAGAACCCGCCACGGATTCGAGGGTAAATTGAGTGTATGGTTGTCTCATGAACTGTTCCCAAATAGTTTGCTACTCTAGTGAACAGCAGTGTTGAGGCGGTGGATGTTACGAATCCGAGTTGGTTTCTTTCGCAGCAGACGACGCTTAGCCAGCAGACGACAGCCGGTTCCTTTGGGTCTCACATTTGGCGTAGTGACACGAACGCTCCCGTGACTTAGTGTTACGCGCCTCGCTTCGACGCTCTTATTGGGTCACAGTGTAGCCTCCACAGTTCGCCAAGTTATCATGAAACGGAGTATAGAAGTGGGCAATCTTTTGGTGTTTTTAAAGAAACAAAGAATCGTGCCAAAAATAGGGGTGGATTATCTTTCGAGGGTGGGCCATTTCGGGATTTTACGGTAGTAGTTGTATTGAAAATGCATTGCTTGTTTCCTTGCATTCGTTACTTCACATTCTAGCCCTTTTACTCTTTTTCTTAAAGAGATTTTGATTTTCATTGTGGGTTTGCTCGCTAACCTACCATTGTGCATGTGATTGAAGAAGCCTTCATGAAATGGAATTGCTCCTAAGATGGATTAAGCTGTGCTTACTTCCAACAAACACTCCTTTCCCTCATAATTTGCTTCAATAACCAGCGTTCTCCACAGTCCCCCAATATGAAGCGCTCGCAGCCTAGCACGTGTTTGCTCAGCTCTTGTGGTGTCATTCTCATAATTTTAGTCAGCCTAAGAAAGCCTAGGAATTTCGCCCAAGCATTACAATCATCGTGGAAATGCAACGCTTCCTTTGACACTTTGGTTCCGAGTATACATACACAAACATTTTGGTGGAATCTCATTGCTATTTTGATTCTAAACTGTAAGACATTATTATTAGGGTTTTATGTCTCCAGTACCTGCCGATAAACCCCCAAAATTGCCCACAGTGGCGATTTTATCAAGATCGGAGAAAGCCGAAAAAAACCCAACCAGATTGGAGCTGTCTTTGAGCAAGAAAATCCCAAGCTTCAGGAAAAGAAATCTTCGCAACTTTATTTTGTGTCGCCCCGCAACACAGCATGCACTTAACTCCACTTAACCAAGAGGTTGCTTCTTTCTTTGGGCACCATGCCCCTATCTCGTTTTCTTTTCGTAGTGGTACAGGGGTGGCACTTGGGTAGTTCAGCAAAAGGTCTTTTCGTGACGAATCACGAGACTCGACGACTCTCTTGTCCAACAGCGAAGATGCTGACAGCTCCTGGACCGGCGTCAAGGGGCCCGAAGAGGTCGTCGAAGAGGTGGCGCCCCAGCGGCCCGAAGAGGAGGTGGTGGTGGCCGAGGAGAACCACATAGGGGACCAGCGAGCCACCCAGGTCGACGACCCCTGGCTGGACGCCGTGGACTGCGCACTCGACAAGCCCGGGGACAAAGAGGAGCTCTACTTCAGCATGAAGCTGAAGCGCCAACAGGTCTGGAAGGTCGCGTTTTGTCAAAAATTGCCAACAGACGCTTTACGAAATTTAGTGCCATTCTGATCTGTCAAGTAGCAGTTTAGCTTTCGCTGTACTTCGGTGCCTGAAACGTGTCTTCGACTTGTGGGTTTACGATCCCATCCCGCCCGTGCGTCGAAGTGGTAACAAATTGTGTCGCAGGAGACGGTGCGTTGTGCTGTCACGTCGCGATCCCAGCGGTTGTTTGTGGAATTGCTGGCGAAAAGGGCGGGCGCACGTGAGGGTTGCCGTCATCGCGACGCTTTATCTCTTGTCCGCTTTGGTTTCTGTCGACTGCCTGGCCGCAGAGCGACCGGCGGCAGAACAGGCGTCTGCCACATCCACCTTTGCTGCTGTGCCACTGAAAGGATCGCAGCAGGCAACATTGTGACACTTCTGTGACGTCATCGGGCAGAAATCCGAGAACCACTTTTGAGGACGCGGTAAACACACCGGTCGGGGACGCGCCTCAGGCTCCATAACCATGCTCCCAATGCGGAGCGCAAGTTCGTCTGCTTCTTTGTCAAGGCTCGCAGTGACGTCAGAATGCCATGCTCTGATTGGTTCCGATTAGAAGGATGGTGTTTAGAGCTCAAGGCAGCTTGCTTTAAGGCCTACTCGTTATCCTTCAATCAGAGACAGTCGGAACTCGGCGTTCTGACGTCGCTATGGTGCCTGGAACGCGTCTCCGACTGGTGCGTTTACCGCGCCAAAAAAGTGGTTCCTCGATTTCCACCTGGTGACGTCATAGAAGTGTCATGCTGTCGCCGGTCGCGATCCTGGCGGCGTCCCAACAGCGGTGGTGGGTGTGGCAGACGCCTGTTCTTCTGCAGGTCGCTCTCTACAGTGGTAGTCCACGGAAGCTACAGCAGCCGGAAGTTGGGACGCCTGGGGCGCTGTGACGACAGCGACACTCGCGTTCACTCGTGCTTTTCGCAAGCATTTCCCGGCCAACCGCCAGGATCGCGACAGGCAACAGCATGACACTCCGGCTTCTGTGACGTCATTTGTTGCCACTTCGGGACCACTTTTTATGTATGGGCGGAATAGGACGCTAAACACACCAGTCGGAGACGCGATCCAGGCACCATAACGTCGCTGCAACCCCTGCAAAAGAAGCAGACAAACTTACGCTCCGCATAGACTCTTTCCAATATTTAGTGCTGTTTGGTGGATTAATTAGCAATTTAGATTTTGCCGTACTAATGGTGGTAATGAACATTTGGTTTTAGATCGTGCATTGCTACTTTCACAGGCCTGCAGCAGACGGGAACGTATTTTTCACTGTGCAGTTTTTCTTGGTCTCTTTCAAATGCAATGGCGGCAAAGATATGACCGGTCAGGACAAAGTGCCAATTCACGTCAATTAATCTATAAAATTCCATACATCCAGGGGCTTTGGAGCTGACTGTGTCAACGGATCGGTTGGTTCCGAGTTAAAAACGAATGCTTACGCAGCTCTTCTAGTCAATTTGTGTGTCACATTGTACCAAAATTTCGAATATATAGACCCCGTATCAACTTCTTCATGCACCGTTCACCAGGAGTCTCCCATTGGTACAACGCAGATGTCGTATCTTGGACGGTGATAGCTATCAAAGTGCCCAAACTGAATTTGGAAAAGGGTCCATTGGCGGGGTAGCCTTTGAACGGGACGAACCTGTTCCCAGATCGAGTCCATTTGGCAACTCTGAACTCTTTTTCGTCTGTCAAAGATGGAGGGCGTGTGACTGGCGTGCCCTTCATCTCTGCCAGCGAATAGGTTATAGTGGGTGGTTTGATTTATTGAAAACCAGTCTTAAGTAGCCATGATGCTTGCACAAGCCTGGCTGTAGGACTCAGCATTAATTTTCAGGTACAGGGTGCTTGTTTTTAATTCCGACAGATTCTTTTAAAAAGAGGGAGTGACAGTGGGATAAATGC
Organism: Ixodes ricinus; assembly: GCA_037355805.1. NCBI lineage: Eukaryota > Metazoa > Arthropoda > Arachnida > Ixodida > Ixodidae > Ixodes > Ixodes ricinus. Next base: position 51,340 of record JAZHYW010028907.1, on the reverse strand, counting down.
AGTCTTCATTGTGAGTTTATGAGCTCGGCAGACATTAGATGAGAGAGAACTGCAACGATCAGCTGTGATTAACTGAAGTTTATTAATTTGTGCTATTAACTGAAATGTGTTATTAACTTCTTAATTAATGATATTAGAGTATGTTGCAATTGTAGTTTTTGGGAGCCATCATTTTAGCCTAAACCATTTAGGCAACTGGCGGAAAGCCAACAGGCTTCGAGATATTCATATATCCGGTCTTTCGTTTTTGTCACCTGATTTCGTGAGTGGAGCAGAAAGGCTGTAAGGGTGTTCCAAGTCCCGTCCACAGCGATGCATACCAAAGTGATGTAAGGAGTCGTTTCAGGCACGTCGGTTGCATGTCCTTGGAGAGGATGTGCCAAGGACGTGCTGTGTCTTTCCTTTCAGTGGAAATGCCCTGCATTATAAAGCTGTATCTAAGTTAGGGTATGTGAAAAAAGGCAATGCCTTTGTGCATGGTAAGCTGTTTCCTGCACTTGAAGAAAATAGAATGCACCATAAATTGTGGTTGAATTCACTTGTGCAATTACGTTTCGAAGTGGTCTATTTGGTATTGCATCTTAAATTTTTGCGGTCATCACGAATTTTTAATTACTGATTTCTTAATGCAACGATCTAGGCAAATTACAAAATGCAAATGATGTCACTGTGCATATGTAATTTCTGCACTGAAATATTTTCTACTCCTCACCTTTCTGAGAAGCATATTTTCATAGCAGCATTCGGTTCTTCGTTTGCATTTCAAGACAAACGACTTTCTTGCTTTCTGTAGCGTTCCACCTAACATGCGATAAATTGTCAGGCTTGAGACACGACTGCAAGAGGTCGACAGATAAAAAATGAAGCATGAAACACAAACACGAGACTGTGGTCCTGTAGACACGAGTGCAATATGTCTTTTCATCGTGTGTTTCTTGCTTGCAACACTTTTTTAAATGCATAGCATTTATAGGACCAGCTCTTAGAATTTTTTGTGTTCGCAGATGTAGCCTCGACGATTTCGCAGTGTCATGTGGCACTGTGACCTCATCCCAAAGGCGCTCAAATGTGTAGCAGTTTAAGTCCTGTGACATCATGGCGCCATTTGACGTCTGGTGACACTGTGTGATGACATCACAACATGTGGCACAATGTTGTCACGATGTCACGTGTGACAAAGTGATGTCATGTAACACTGTGGCGTCAAATGACACTATAAAATGATATTCCGACGTCACATCATGTAACAACATGACGTCACGTGACTTAACTGTGTCTGTGACACTGCCTGCTTTACATATTCACAGAGCCCTTGAAACATGGCTTCCAGTGGCCTCCTCACTGTGCCTGCGAAAGGAAGAGTGCTTAAATTTTATGCACTTGGAACATCTTTAAAAAATGCCAAAGAGATGGTCAATTTTAAAATTTTTTGTGACTCGAGTGAGAGTGACGTTTTCCTTGCAGTATGCAAAGAGCGCACCCTTCCTGTGGAGAATGGCCAAAGTGACCCACCTGTGCGGCATCACGGCACAGAAGAATGGTGAAGTCTCCAGAAAACGAGACCTCGCGTTTGAAGGTTCGTCTTCTTCGTTGCTTAGAAACTGTGTTCACTGCTTGCAGTGAAGGCTGGTTCGCATACTTGTATTTGAGTGTATCGACTGACTGGCTTGCAACCCCTTGCAGCCGTTTACGGCGAGAGAGCACACTTGTGCCACCTGTTGGGCAGCACCGGGGCAGTTTGCTGGTGAATGCGGTGGCTAAAATTCCTGCAGGAAAAAATTTGACCTACCTCACGGAGACGAGATACTATAAAAAAAAATCCCGTGCCAACCATTTTCTGTTACGTCGTCGAGGCCAGCGTAGCTTCCGGTGTGCTACAGCTTGGTGCTGCTGCGAGAGCACGTGACTTTCACTGATGGAAGTGCTGTGCCATTTGCGCCAAATTGCGCCATGAACGAAAGTCTGCTACATCTCGTGCTAAAGCGTCATTTTCGCTCAAAATTGCGCCATAAATGCGCCAGGATAGGCTTAAAGAAAAAAAAGAAAAGTATTTAATATTGGTCGGCCCCAATATTTAGAAAAGTAGAAGGAAAAAAAATGGTACGAATATATTTCACGGCGTCTCTACTCACCATATAATTTGTTTCATCTTAGGTCTGAGCACAATTGAAAGATTGAATGCATACAACCTCTAACACACAAACTAAAAGCGCGAGTCACGGGGCATTCACTGCACCCAATTGGTTTAGCCGATGAAAAAACACGTACCGGGGGATGAATGCCATGATGTCATGCTTTTATGCTGTTTGATTGGTCCCATTGGCTCGTAGAGTCGGCTGTAGTGTCGACTTCAGGTGAAACGAAGTATAGGGATTGTTCGTCAATCACTCTGGCTGGTTGATGCGTTGGCCAGTTGATTGTCGACATCGTCTAAATTACCAGACGATGTCTGCGAGGTCAGGACTAAAAGTCTCGAGAAAACTTCGCAAAATAGTAGGATAGTGGTATACTGTGATAAGACAGAATCAGGGTCTTGTGCTCCTGGTGAAATCACTCGATTATCATGTCTGCCACATGCCTTCGTGCCGTGACTGCAGAGTACCGTGGCACTTGTGCCACTCCCGCAATCCTTCACTACATCTCACCACAGATGAGCGTGCATGCGTCGGGCTTCATCGCTTTACACCGGACTGCTAGGAGCAGCGGCTGACATGTTGGAGGGGCATTAGGCACAGAATTCATTTTCAGGATTATTACAGATCGACCTTTCTTGTCTTCATTGCAAATTAATCTCTAATAATAATTAAAAAAAGGAAAAGGCAAAAAAAAAATAAACAATACCTTGAAAAACACTGGTCTCTATTATTGAATAAGTACGGTAGTTTTTGTGCACCCGTCGAATGAATGAGCAGCCAACTTTGATTTAACTCTAGTTCTAAAGCCGCTGAAGAGCAGTGTCAAATTTAAAGCACAAGTGTAGGCTTTCATAATATTTGTCAGTGGTTGTTTTTGTAGTTTATGATATTAGAGTTTTGAGTTTGGCAGGTTCATAAAACTTGGGAGACGCATTTTTATTGGTGTAGCGAATATGCTGGTTTTTGCTGGCATTTTGCAGAAATTATATTTACAGGCCAATTAAAGTAGCGAGTGTACAACAAGATGGGAGGGAGGCTTTATCGCAACTGAAAGGTTGGGCTATGATTTATTTTTCAACCATTTTTAGTACCGATTTTAAATGACCCCGCTCTGACCAGAACCCCATTAAAAAAAAAGAAAAAAAAAGGCTATTTTTTTTTTGCATTTTATTTATTTTTAGCACGAATTGTGATAAGTGATATGCTCCAGTATCAAAGGGGAGCTGGCAATCATTGTCACAGACAAACTCATTTAAATATGCGATCACTTTTTTTTTTTTTTTTCATTTGCATCTGCTTTGAAAGCGTCAGCGGCTGCTTTATACCAATATTTTGAATGCTACAGAACCCGCTACAAAAGGTTCAAATGCTGCTTCCATCACTGGACTTGCTTGTTCGTGCTTGTTTTCGTGCAAAAGAGACGACGAACAAAACGACGTGCTTGCGCAAACAGCTTTGGCAGCGTTAGAGCGCCATAGAAGCCTTGGCTATGCAACACAAAATAGCCGACGCGGAAACGGGCAAATGGCTGCCGCAAGTCCGTTCTCGTTTTGATTATTCAAGTTTGCTCTTGCATGCAGAAAGAGGGTGAACAGGCTCGAAATGTGAGTGAAATCAACTGCATTTGTATACTTTAAGAGCAGCATGTAAAATTATTTCAGGAAAAGATTGCAATAAGCGAGCGGAACCGTTGAGCGGAACTGGCTGAAACGTTAGGTACTTTCTGCCCTCCGAGCCGGTCACATAGAATAAAAATTCCTCGTACCTGCCGGGGAGCAATAGCCGCATTCCCTAGCAAACCGCCCTTGGAACACTTTCGACTTGTGTACGACTAGACCAAAGGTTTTGTGGCATTTTGCGAGTTCGTACGTACACACTAGCTAGATGGTACGTACACACTAGAAATCTAACCCTTGAGACGGTTTTTATCAAAATTGAGGAAAGCCGAAAAACCCAGGAGCGGGAACCGTCCCTCGATCGGAAAAGCCCCGTTCTTAATGAGAAGGAAGTCTTTACCTACAGTTTTATTTTGTGCTAGTCCAAAGCGGAGCCTCAAAACAAGCCTTTGATTGTGGGTCCAAATGCTGATTCCTTCACTAATTGGTACCTGGACGTCTTCCAAGCATTTGGGTCGCGCGTGTTCCCCGGAGGACGGAGAATCCTATCCCCATGTCCCATTTTTTTCGACGTAAGCCCCGACGGACGTCAACATTTTCTTCGTCTAACACCAAAAACCAACATAAACATCTGTAAAAAAAAAATTGTTAGGGAATTAGAAGAAAAATAAACCCCGAAAACACGGAACCCTACTTATAACACAGCGAGGATTATTCTAAGCAACGGTGAAAGCTTGATGGTTACAACACACGCGGATCGGAAGTGTTCCAAGGCCACTCGATAGATAGCGGCAGTGCATTCTCTCATCGTGACCGGTCCCGAGCGATTACAACGCGGTTTTGCGTTGTATTGCGGTTATGCATTGATTATGCTAACAATCCCGCATTTGTTGCATTGTACAGGGTGTCTTTCTTCTTGAGCTTTGCAAATTTCTTTTAAAAAGACGTGAAAGCTACATTAGCGTGGCCTGTGCAGGCGTCTCATACTGCCGAGGGGACATAATATAGGGGTGATCGCCACAATGAGTCAATTAATTAACTAAAATTCGTTAACATTTTAATTAGTGGAAATAGACACGCGGTTCCAATTGGGAACTAGCCGAGCGACATTGAAAACCACTAAATCTGTAAATATTAGAAAGACTTCGAGCCCGTGGGAAGTGCGGTACTGTGCTAGAGTTAACACTCATGCAGCAGGTGCAAGGCTGGCGGATCGGAAAAGCTAATGATAAGACAGAAAGACAGTGCACGCAGAATTTCACACCTCCAGCCATGCACCTGTTGCACGGATGGTAACTGGTGAAACATGCGCATGCAGTACTTACCAGGACTCTCGAAAACGCGTCAGGTGCGGTGAGTGTTTTCATCTTTGCAGCGTTTGCCTACGCGAAAGAGGCGCTGGCAGCAGACGACAAGAACGCAGAGGTCCACAAGTGGTACGCCATCACCATCGGGTCGCTGTCAGAGTTCATCGGGGTGCAGCAGAAGATCCAGAACGGATATGAATTCAAGGTAACGGTCGGCATTGTGCAGCCACATTCCAATCAATTGCATCAGCCAGCTCGCATAGCCACGTGGTGCAAGTGCAGTCTTTAAAAAGGCGGATTTTAGCGTCTAAAGAATTTGCAGCTTGTATTTTTCGTATTGTTTATCTTGTCACAAGTGAGAGAAAACTCGCCGCCTTCCCCCGAAACACTACAAATCCGCTGCATAATCAAAAGAAAAAAGAAAACTATTTTTTCCCTGGTTTGGAGTTGCCGTGGCGGACATCAAAGCCATGGTGTCACGTTATGAGGAGTACACAAGTTGTTGTGGCGCCATCTGTTGGAACTGAATGAAACCATTTCCTTTGTTCTGCAACCCTCCTCATCTTTCCCATGGCGAAGAGCCTTTTGTCTCAATCGCTCACCACGACCGGATCCAGAACTCCGTTTTGAGGGGGGGGGGGGGGTTTGGAAAATTTGTAAGGATACTATTCTCCCATTCTTTCGTGTGCACCAAGGGGTCCACCCATGTCAAATTGCCCTTCGAGAAGGGGAAAGGGGGAGGTCGACTTTGTTTGAGCCCCCCCCCCCTTGGATTTGCCCCTGGGCGGGTGCAGTGCCCTATTGTAGCCGAATTTAACCTTGAAAACTCGACAATTGCGGAGGGAGGGCTGGGGCCCAAAGATAGAACCAAACGTGGTACTCCCCGTGAAGTCACTGTGCACCTCTCTCGAAAGACGGTTCGAGTGTAGTTTTCTGTTCTTTATTTTATAGGTGACAGACCGATTCCTGCAGTTAATTAAATGAAGTTTGAAAATCGTTGCACCTCCCTTAAACGTCCGTCGGTGTTTTTAAAAAAATGTGCAACGAGGTGCCCGTTTCTCGTAGGAGCACGTGGACATTGCTGCAAAGTTGAAACCAACGGACCCTACGCTGCACCACATGCTGGGACGCTGGAGCTTTGAGGTGAGCACAGTGTTGTTTGTGAGGCAGTCATGTTTCGGTAATGTGGATTCCTCCTGTTCTCCCTTCAAAGATTGTCTATAGTATTCTCCTTTATTCTTGAAAGAAAAATGTACTACTCATGTTTCCTTGCTAGTTATACAAAAAGTTTTATTTAACTGCACCAAATAAAAAAAAATAAAAAGAGTTGCATTAAGACAGTTGCATCTTTTTAAATTAGCTTACCTGACCTCCAGAAACAAGGTTGTTTGAACAATTGGGCGGATAATTAACGGAGATAAATTAGCTGTTTAATTATTGACGTTAGAGGGCATAGGGCATTTACGAAACTGATGTCCAACCTTTAGGCTGTGTGCTCCCACCACAAGCTCTAATAAACATGCAAGCATTTTGGGCGCCACCGGCCAAATTATTTTGCAGCTGTGTGCCGTTGGAGCACACAGCTTGCAAGTTGACCATCAAATTCGTAAATGCATCGTCTTCTAAAGTCATTAATTAAAAAGTTAATTGAAACCTTTCTGTTAATTAGCCACCTAATTGCACAAACAACCTTGTTTCCGGTGGTTGTCAAGTTGGAGAAGTAAAGGTGTCGTAATGCAACTCTTTTTTTTTTTTTTAGAAATCTGACGCAGCTAAAAGAAAACACACTGTATTCTTTCTTTTGCCTCGTGTACGTGCTCCTTCCCGAGGTCTACCAGCTGCAATGAATAACGTTTGGTATAATAAGTCCTCAATTACTTTCTGGTAGTTAACGTTTTGATTGGTAAATTAAAAGGTACTGTCAAAGGGAAACTTTTGGGCATCATTGAAGACCTCTAAATTGGCACTCTCTACAAAAACATGTGGCACGCGCAGCACTTTACACCACACTCCGAAGACGTACTCGGTTTGGACGCGTTATGAAGTTTCGCACCTGCAGTCTCGCTCCCCGTGGCCAAAGTTTGCGGTGTGGTGCAAGGTTGGTTGACGTCTACCGACCCGTCTACTGCAGGTGGCCACTCTGACATGGATCGAGAGGAAGCTGGCATCTACACTCTACAGCATGCCGCCGAGTTCAACAGTGCAAGAAGCACGGGCCCACCTCTTTGCGGTATGTCATTTCGGTACTTTGTGCGAGTGAAAAAGGGTGAAAAAGAAGCTGTTGAGCGTGGAAAAAGAATACTGTGTTCTATCTCGAGCGAAAATCAAACGCGCCGGAAGATTCTGCTAAATTTAGCGAGAAAATGGACGTCGCATGGCTTTACAACTTGACATCGTGACCCCATGCTACATGGCAGGAAAATGCGAGATTAAGGGACCGGGACAATGCAGTCTGCTGTGATCGGTCAACGGCGCGGCGCTGACCAATCGAAGTGGACAACATTGTCCCAGTTCCTTGGTTCCTCTTGGTCTCACCGTGTAGCATGGGGCCCTGGGTCATGTAACGTGACACCATGGTGTGTCGATTTCCCGCTACATTTAGCTGGAAAATTCCTGTCGCACAACGGGGTCACGGCTTCACGTGACCACTTCGCATGATGTCGAATTACGTGACACCGTGACCTTTGCTTGCGCGACGTCACGGCGACGACGTCCTGTCGCGTGACATCGCGTCGCGTGACGTCAATTTTCTACAGATTTAGCGGGAAATTGACGTCGCATGGTATCATGACACGTGACCTTACGTCATGTGACATAATGTCACAGGATGTCAATTTCCCCGCTAAATGTAGTGGGGAAATGCACAGAGACTAAAGGAGGGACACTTTTTTCAGGTAGAGATATTGTTAAAAAAAATGCTTCTAAAAAAATCTTGTTTAGACTGAAAATGAGAGAAGCCAGTAGATCATCTTGGATGAACATGATGCAAGAGACGTGGAAGTTACATGGGATGGAGGTCCCCTCCTGTGACTACTGTCGAGAATGGTTATAACGAAGTTGGTTATAACGAAATAGCGGCCACATTGAAGCAATCATGATTTCCCTTTCCCTTTTACTCTTCGTTATAACCGAAGTCGGTTATAACGAAATAACGGATATAGCGAAGTGATTTCCGATTCCCATTGACTTCGTTATAACTGGTCTCGACAGTTTCTTCACATCAGCATGTTTTCGGTTTATCTGTGGTCACAAAATTGGCATTTAAAGAACACATGCAAAGGAAAAAAATTTTTTTTTAAACAGCCTAGATAGAAAAAGTATGTTATAAAACGAATTTACAAAGAAGAAAGAAAATTTTTAGAGCGATATTTACGGCACAAAACGAATTTGTAGTTGGCGCCCGCGGAGCTGCCGCTGGTCACGTGGTAGACCTGTGCGTCGCCTCCGCCGCACGCTGAGCCTTGTGCGCCGCCGCTTCAACGCGTTTCTCCACGCCGCCGTCGCCGCACAAGTTCGTCTGCTTCGGGCGCCGCCGCCGTCATCTGACCGGCGCACAGGTCCATCACGTCTGCTTGCACTTTTTCAAAAGCTTCATTTGGGCTCTAAAGTTACTTATTTATCTTTGTTTTTTGTTGCACTTCAAATGAAGATGAATAAGTAACTTTTCGAGACCATAGGAAGCTTCCGAAAGAGCGCAAGTACCACGTGACAAATAGGGGCCAGTCACGTGATAAATACGGGCCACTTTTCCGCGGCGCCCGGGGGCGCTAACTACAAATTCGTATAGCGCCGTAAATATAGCTCTAAAAAATTCTATTTTTCGTTGTAAATTCGTTTTATGACTTCCTTTTCCCAACCCGGCTGTTTAAAAAAAAGTTTTTTTCCTTTGCATGTGTCCTTTAACGGATTCTATTACTTTTAAATCTAAATGCGTGTCTCATATGGATTATGAATTCTCTTGTATTCACTTCTCTGTTGTCATTGAAAGAGAACAAGGAACAGAGACAGGGCAATTTGTTCTTGACTGCTGATATATGTGTGTGAAAAATCCGATTTCAGACTGTTATTATTTTGATGGGTTGGCACTTATGGGTCTAGGCACTCATGAATACCCTAGAAATATAGGAGGACATAACGTAAAAACCGGGGAAGCGCCCACTTTCGGACAAGTGCCCACTATTAACATTTCCAAAAGTTTGAAATTCTGATCATATGTTAAGCACTCACCCCCTCCAAAGCGCCGTAGATATGCACCACAGTATGGCAGCTACGAGAACACCAGCAAGGATGACGGAGATATCCGCTCCCTTGCGATGGAAAAGGAAAGACTTCTTGGGCAGGAGAAACCATTAATTGTATATTATCTAGGTCACTTGGGTACAGTGAGAGGTCCCTACAATGCTGGACGTCAGCAGCCCAGTTGTAGCCATGTTGGGACCGACGGGGGTGAAGATAATGCGGTGTGACAAGGGACAGTTCTTGGAAACAACCAGTGGTCCCAGGGCTTTTGTGAGACACATCTTGATAAAGTGTGCTTGCTGCCGCCATTTTGGTTTTTACCGCTTCAACCGGACAAGTGCCTATGTCTAGACTAACCAATTTTTCAGTGAAAGTGGGGTGGATGCTTTCCCGGTATTTTACGGTAGGTAGCTTAGAGGCACTCCGAGATCTCTTTGGCCCTTGAATCACGTCTGTCATCTGTACCACCCCTTTTCTCCATTGTAGGCTGACAAGCTCAAGAGTGACTGGAAGGAAAACATGCTGTTCATTGCAAAGGTGACAAACTCTCTTTCTTTCACTTGTCATTCTATTGCTTTGAGCAAACTTGTCATTGAGTCGGTTTGAACAATCTTGCATTGGTTTGAGCAATCTTGTATGTGCATTGCTTTCAGCCATAGCTTGCTTTGAGCCCTTGAGGCTTTGAGCCCTTGAGCCTATGCTTTGAGCAATCTTGTTGCATTGGTTTGAGCTATCTTTACATTGCGTTGGTCTGAGCGATCTTGTCATTGCATTGGTTTAAACAATCTTGTCATTATGTTGGATGGCATCAGTCCGAGCATATCCAATGCATGTTTGCAGACGTACATCTGCGAAGGCTGCTACAGTCCCGCCATCTCTTGGATCGACCGTGCAGTTGAATCTCCGTGCCAGGGTGAAGGGGTGCGTAGGCCGAGGCCATTTTTGCTCTCCAATAATAGTCTCTCTAAGACCATACCTGTAGGGAAGCCATCTTACAAGGAAAAGAAAGAAGAAAATGTCTATGTTACATCACAACCTTCTCTGCACCAGTGCCTCGAGTACCTGTATATTCAAACTGACACCATGCACACCTTTTCTATGGTACCTTCTATCGTGAATACTTATAGTACTTCGGTAGAACCTCTCAATATTAAAAGACAGTCAGTCTTTATTTTAGAGCACAGCTCTTAGGCCGTTTCCGCATATAGTGGCGTTGCCATCGGCCAACGTTGCTATACTCTGTTTCACCTTACGTCCGAGCGCAGCGGATGTTCATGAGCCATCGGAGCCAATCCAAGGCCGTGTGAGTGTCACGTGACCTTAGAAAGGGGGCATAGCGACGCGCAGCAAGCGCATAACGGGCTACGTCCACAGAACGGGATTGGTTAGGATAGCCCGTAGCTTTCGCTGCGTCCGGGCATAAGGTGAAACTGAGTATAAAGCACTCAGTTGGGAAACTCACCCTTGAAACCTGGACCGCTCGCATCCATTGAAACAAAGCTAAATACGATAACAGCAGCACCCTTCAGCAACGAGTTAAAACATGAAAGTTACTTTATATAGCTACTGTTAGAGTCACTGAATGCTCCCAGAGTACCGAAACTTCCAGGCTCAAGGTGCCAAAATGGCTGCTCAATCTTTTTTTTTTTTACTGTGGCCACCATGAGCTTTTAGAAAGCATGCTTTTGCGCAAAAACAAACAGAAAAAGTTCCTGTTGCAGAAAATTCTATAGGAGATTTATAGTACAAGATGACACGAGCACAATGTTTTCATAAATTTTTAGTTTACAAGGTTGTGTGGCACAATTAGGTTTTTATACAGACATGTCTCGCCACTGATTTCAGGTTGCGCGTCCCGACCTGGGCGCGTCCTAACTTTGGTGGTCGATCGCGGCGCGTCCGCTTGGGAGAGGGGGTTGGCAGCCCAACCCCTACCACTATATACGTTTTGGTGCCAAAATGGCTGATCAAAGCCAAAATTGAACAGTAACAGTGGATGCTATCGAATGTAATACTCTGGTACAGCCATGTGGTTCCCGGAGTGGCTGCTACGGGAGAAATGGCGGAGTTGCAATTGCGTTTAGTTTAGTTTTCGAGTACTGATCGGAACCACTTCTTTGATGCAGGCTCCTATGGCAGTTTCCCAACTGAGTGTTATGGTAACGTTGCCATCGGCGTAACTGCGCATGTTGTATTATGGTATGTCACAGACCTATACACCAATTCAATTCCCTGCTAAATTTAGTGGAGAAACTGAATTGGTGTGTAGGTCTGGCATCCCATAATGTAACATTGCGCATTCAGTTTTCCTGCTAAATCTAGCGGGGAAACTGAATTTGTGTATAGGTCACGTGACACGGAGTCATGTGACATCATTTTTTCCGCTAAATTTAGCGGGGCAACTGAATTGGTGTTGAGGTCACGTGGCGTGAATTTTCCAGATAAATTTAGCGGGAAACTGACGTCATGCGACGTCTCGGGCCACGGCTTCACGAAACGTAGCCTCACGAAATCTGGAGCAAGTAGCCAAAGAACATTTTACGATGGAACAAACACCGCATGCATTGCATTATGGTGCTATCACCGTACCCTCCTGGTCCTCTCTAATGTACCCCCCCCCCCAAAAAAAAAAAAATTAAAATATAAATGTATATATATTTTTTAAATTCTTTACCACGGTATATCGCAAAATAAAAAATACCTCAAGAGCTGTGCTCTAATTTCGCATTACCAAGAAGTATAAACGTCCGTAATTGTTTTTAAACCTCCGTTACACCAATATTGTTGAAGCACATACCTGCTTTCTCATATACAGTATAGACCACTTACAACGTAACCGCTTACAGTGCAGGACCGGGTATAACGCGGCTTTTTTCAACCACCGGTTCACCTCCCATTCCCATATACTCCATGTAATTACATACCGCTTAAAATGCAGGCGCGCGAAGGAAATATACCGGTTATAGTGCAAGTTCTAAAACAAGCGCTAAAAAAAAAAAAAAAATGCGTCATTTGTGGGGGCAAGGAGGTTGCTCGAAGAAACGAGGAGAAGCAAAGAGAGAGGTGAAGACGAATGACTACCCAGCGAGGTGCGACCGACACACGCACGCGCGTGTTAAACTCTGAAAGCCCCATTGAGCCACCCCAAGCCTTTCACCGCTTTCACCCTTTCGATTTCAACCCCTCGCAAGAGTGACGCAATACCAACCTCCTTTCTTACACGCGCGCGCGCACAGAACTAAGGCTGGATAGTTTCTAGTCTCGCTTCTTGCAGTTTGCCAACTTGCTCCACGTCGTCTGTTTGGACCGCGTGTAAGCAACAAACAAAAGTAAACATTTTTTTTTTTTTTGTGCGCGTTTGCGAAGGAGAGAAGGGAGGGGGCAAGGAGCAAGATGCATGGCTGGCATGGCGCAACACTTGCATGGCACATCGCGTCCTTCTCCCTCCCTTTCCCCCTTGCGTAGCGAGGGGCTTGCGGGAGCTGCGCGGCAGCGGAGGGGCGCAGGAGCGAAGCGAAACCCGAGGCCCGAGGTATGTGCGCGAGCGGCGGCCACGGCTGGGGGCCTGCTGCTTCCCTATCGCTGCCTATCGCACTCGCGATGAGAGGTGAACCCTGTTCTGGCCGCAAAGTCTCAAAGGAACGTGTCACGGTTTTGTTTTGTGCAAACATGGACGGCTCCAACAAGCGGCGCTTGTTTATCATCGGGAAATACAAACGACCCCGTTGCTTCGAGAAGCGAGAATGTCTGCCTGTGGTGTACACAGCAAATGGAAAGGCTTGGATGACCCAAGAGTTCATCTATGTTCAATGTTCAATGTGTTTATTCAACTCTGGGAGAGTTGCGGCACCACAATAGAGGCGAGTAGCCCGTACCCAAAGGCCTGTGGTGCCGCAGTTACATGACAAATAAATAAATAAATAAAATTTAAAAAAAAGGGAGCAGGTATAACAGTAACACTTCGAAAAAAAACAAAAACAGGTATACGCTGCCTATGGCTTCAAGTGCCGCACTGCCTCCCTACAGATAGGCTTTACATCAGTTTTGTCAGTCAAGTCACTTGTGAGCTCTGACGGCAGGGACCGCCATAAGTGCACTGCCCTAACAAGGAAGGTGTGGCGGTGCCAATCGGTGCGGGCAAATGGAGGCTGAAGGCTCCGGTCCTGCTTCGTCGCAGCTGTCGAGCAAGAGGTAGCTTCAGCAGAATCTGGCAGGGAGACAGTGGCAAGAGCCCAACCCAACCTAACCTAACCATCCTAACCTAACCTAACCCTAAAATAAATTGTTTTACAAAGGTAACTTGTCTCATGGCATGTATTTTGGCCTGAAAAATTGATGTTTTGGTTATAGCGCGGTACCGCTTATAGTGCGGATTTTCGCGACTCCCGTGACATACGTTATATGCGGTCTATACTGTAAAAAGCAGGAGTCCAAGTGCAGTTCCTCTTTTCTGGCTTTTTGTCGAGTTTTGGGCAGATGCAAGGCTATATTGAATCTCCTTTCCGTACCCCTTTGCTGCTACCGAACCAAGTCGAGAAACGGCACTTTTTTCTAAGCACCAGTCGTTTGACTGCATGGGAGGCACGCTGCCATTGCAAACCAGATGGGTCTCTCTACACATGTTGGTGTCGCACATACAATGCGTACAGTCTGGTGCGGGAGATTTTGCCCTGCCTCCAGTGCACAATCGAGACATTGAAGCGTTATCGGAGCAAGGAAGCTCGTGCTTGTGACGGGACGATTGAAGCTCACCCTGTCGGCGACACACCTTCTCTCTAACGTTTCTCCCGTCTCCATCTCTGGCAGGACGAAGTGGCGCAGCGGGAACTGCTGACCCTCCAGCAACAGTACCAACGGTACCGGTCGTAGCATCGTCGCCTTCTCGCTTAGAGCAAATGGACGCAATTCGTATTTATTTACGAAACGACGAATGACACACCAAATGCCCCTCCCCCTGCAGCGATGCCTGCATGAAGCGCATTCCTCCTTGGAAGAAAGAAAGCACGACATCACATAGCGGTCCGAGCACGGCCCTTTCGGTAATGTTTACGCCCGCTCTCGCGTTCAAGGTTTTATGGAACCGAGGTTGTAAACGACGCACGAAGTGTGGAATTTTTACGTAATTTCACGTGCCTCGCCAAACTCCGTTCCTCCTCAAGCGTGCTGGTGTTAGTTTTCGGCTGCTCCCAATATTTTTCGTGGCGCGTTTGACGAGTGTTGCGCGCTTTTCGTCGAGGCAGGGACTCGTGCTTAATGTATTTCTATTATTTGCTCGTTGAAAGTTATGGCAACGCATCGAGGTCCAAGTAGTGTGCCGTTCTAAAGGGGACACGGTTGTTTCGCCGCCACACTTTCTTTGGAGCGTGTCGAAACGTAGTGCTACGTCCCCTCGCGGTGGGCTCGGTGGCCGGTTCCACGCATGCCGGCCGTGTTCGTAGATGTTTTCGAGGAGGTTTTGATACCTGGCATTGTTTGAAATGGAAGTTGTGATCCCACTTGGCTGCCGATTGACAGGGCATCGTGCGCCGAATTGTAAGGTGCTGATCCCTGCACCCTCCTTCCCCGTGATGGCAGCTGCTACGAATAGACATATATATATATATATCATATTAACAAAGGTGGAAAAATATAGAAATAAAAATACTATTATATGCCATTGATGCGTCTGGTGGTTTTCTTGCACGAAACTTGAATGTGAACAGCAAGTGCTTGCAGATGACTTCCGCCATGCCTATGGTGAACCTACGATTGTTCTTGAATTCCATAACAATTTGACTACGACCCCGTTCTGGTTTGAAACAGGGAACTAGAGACCCAGACTTCAAAAAGAACAAGATCCATGTTTAGATGTTTCCTCATTGGTATACTTGAGTGAAAACACTGGTATGCACCAAAATCGCACCAGAGGGATCACGAAATGCTGTTTTTCTAAATAGGGTCGATACGTAATCGCCTGCATTCACGATAGGCAAGACATGCATGCGGTTTTGGTTCCACGCGTTGAAGGGCGGGACACACGTATAACAAAATATCCGACGGTTCTCACGGTGCAAGAGAAAGATTGCCAAAAGATGGGCGCGTTGTAGGACCCATCGGGTGTTACCTTGAGCATTTCTCTGGCGCTTTAAAGGGTACTGAAATTAAATTTGAAATATACCTCTTGCATTCGGAAACAACTTGGACATAATCAACAATATCTGTTAATGGCAATTGCACTCTTGTATTTCGAACGAATGGCTATATTTTTCATTTTAAATGTATGAAGAGGAGCCGTCGGAGAGCGCGACGCATCTCGGGATATCGGGCGCCTCCAGCCAACACCTCCTAGACAGCTTTAAAGCCTGCGCGTTACGTCGCATGACGTCACATCCGGGGGTCCCGCATGGGCGCTGATTGGATGCGAGTGCCGTGTCAGCGTTCACGTGGGACTATGATAGGAAACAAGCCCCACGCAAACGCTGACGCGGCACTCGCATCCAATCGGCGCCCGTGCTGACCCTTGGACGTGAAGTCATGTGACGTAATGCGCAGGCTTTGCTGTCTATAGTTCGTTGCAACCTAAAAACGAAGGGCAAGGGTAAGACGGGCCGGGGAGGAGGAAGCAGACGGAACGCTGGAGAAGAGAGGGGAAACTTCCTTCTCTCTTTAGCGTTCCGTCTGCTTCCTCCTCCCGGCCCGTCTTACCCTCACCCTTCGTTCTTAGGTTGCAACGGACTATAGGTGGTGTTGCTCGAGCACGTTCGTGACGTCACAATTCCCTTCACGGGTAAGGCTACAGCGAGGCTGGCGTTTTCTTTCTTGGCATTTCGGGCGCATATATGAGAGGTGGATCGGCTAGGCCATCACGTTGAGGTGGAGAGTGTATATGACCATCTCGTTGAAGTGGAAAGAGTGTATGGCCATTCCGTGACGTCATGGACTTTAAGTGCAGAATTTAAAATAAATCTCACACCAACAATATTGCTCTAAAAAATTATTTTTTTCGCTTAAAATTTATTTTTCGACATACATGTCCCAACCAGACTGTTTTTTTTTTTTCAGTGGTTCTTTAAGTTCCTACGATGAAAGTAGAATCTCGTTGCAAGGCCTGCACATGTTTATTACTGATAGGTTTCCAATGAAGCTTGCTATATAATATGTATATATTTTTTTATATTCTTGCACAAACACAAAGAATGCAGCATTGGAAACTAGAAAACATATGAAGAGTTACGGTATGCAGTGTTTTACTCGAGCTTGGAGTATGCAACTGCAAGACACCAGGACATGACGTCGTGAGAGCGCATTTTGGCATTGCTACTTCACTGTTACACAGACTGCCTCACACATACAATTGGTCATTTTCGTCTCAATGCAGATCGGAAGTTCATCTGCTTCTTGCACAGGGGTTGCGATGATGTCAAAACGCCGAGCTCTTATTGGCTGATTGAAAGAAATAGTGGGTACACTTCAAGGCATCTGGCATTGAGGTCTACTCACTATCCTTCCAAAGTCAATCGGAACTCTGCGTCGTTCTGATGTCACCGTAAGCCCTGTGCAAGAAGCAGACGGACTTGCTCTCCGCATCAAGTTACTGGACACAAAACTTTTGGTTTAGATCAGAACTCGGTCAGTGTCGCCTAGGGTACATTCGCTTGATAAGCCATAAAGTTTCAATTCTATACCAGTGGAGTTGAGTGTACCACTGAAGTCCAATTTTTATTTTTTCTTGTTTTTCTTAGTGGATACAAGCCAATCCAAATAAGATGGAATAAAAAAAGAAAAACTAAAAAAACTAAAAAGCTTAATTTCACATGATGCATCTTTTCAATGCACCACAGTTTAGCGAAATCAACCTGTTTACACGTGAGTTTGACGCTATGCGAAACCTGCGACGTAGAGACTCAAGAGAATTTCGCCAAGCCTTATCAGCTGCACTGGGAATATCAAGCGTTTTGCATCAAAATGATGTGAAGAACGCATAGTGTGAAGAGACAGTCTGCTTTACTAATACCACTCCATAAACTTCGTCAGATTCGGCTCACTGGGCATACTAGGCGCTGCCAAACCCGGGAAAGGCCGCAAACGTCGAAGAACAGGCAGATGATCTTGAAGGATTTCGGACATTTTTACTCTGCTAAAGAAAAGCTATCCCCAGTCATCATTTTTAGATGCGGTGCTTGCACTCGTCGCGACTGTTGCTGAATCTGCACTGCGTCACCAACCTGTACTGCTAACACATATCGCCCGTACACACCGCTTCTCCGCTTGTCATTTGGCGCAGTGTTTGTTTTTCATTTTCGGCTTTGGCTCAGATATGGAATCGGCCGAAAATCGGACTCCTCCAAAAGCTTGCCCCGCCTCGAAGGCCGGACGTCGTAGCAAAGTCAAGTGGCCATTGGCAGCATCCGCATCTCTCCTTCAGGTGATTGACAGATCTTAGTGAGCCTAATATTGCTCCAGAAGTGAGGAGCACGCACCACATTTTTGGGACGCGCGCCACGTTTGGCTGTGGCGCGCATCACGTCCGGACGTAACGCTGTGGCTAGCGTTACGTCCGGATGGAGCACTGAAACGCGTATTTCTAACCTTTTCCCCGCCCTCCTTGCTCTCCCCGTGAACCTAGGGAAGGCGGAGATTTGGACGTAACTTGGGTTACGTCGTGACGTAACGCCTAGACACTTCGTAAAATCAATTGTGAGTCAGAACAAGGCTACATCAAGTATTATACATCTCAAATCTCTGGAAAGTACTACTAAAAGACCATACTGGGAAACAATTCTCGAATATCTTTTCTCAATGACTTAATAGGATCAATATATTTGAAGCTAAGAAAATTAAGTAGGTTTGGAAGCATATAAGATAACATTTGCTCAGCATAGGTCGTTCTAATATGAGGTAGCTTCCAATTTTGCAAATTTCGAGTGGGGTAAGTTGGCACTTTAGGAGCAAGAGAAGCCAGGTCCATCAGAGTAAGATGATTTTTTTGTACTTCAGATTTATAATACACACACAAACGAGATTTATATACACAACTAACATCAATAAATTTTAAACTTATAAATAAGGGTTCATTAGGGTGGTCGTATGGGACATTTATATCATAGTCATTTATATGGACGTATTGCTTACGATGTGAAAGATATGACGCAATCAAAGTGGATACCTGTCCACGAAAACCATGTTTCTAGTTTTGTTATTAACAGATTATGATTTAGATGACTGAACACTTTGCTAAAATCATTAAATATTCCGAGGGTCATTTCTTTCTGCTCAAAGTTGTCCAAAATATATTCTTTTTGCTCTAAAAGAGCAAGCTCGGTAGACCGGCCTCTACGGAAACCAAACTGCTACGGATTGATTATACTGTGCTTATCTGAAAACTTCACCATACGTGAAAGCAATATTTTTTCAAAGCGTTTCGAAAACACCGGTAAGGTAGAAATAGGCCTGTAGTTTGCCATGTCGTTCTTGTCACCCTTTTTATACAATACGCTGACCTTAGCTATCTGCATATTTTTTGGAAACACCCCGAGCTGCAAGCAGAGATTAAAAATGAAGGTCAGACAGTGTGATACAATATCTATTACATATTTTTTTCGGACCTATCTGCATATCATCAGCATCACAGCTTGTACTATTTTTAAAAGACAAAAATATGTGCCTCACATCTATATTCAAAACTGGCTCTAAAAAGATTGTACTTTCATTTTTACGTTCAATATACGCGCAAGCGTTTTTGCCTGGATTACCTTTTGCCAAATTTACAAAGTGGTCATTAAAAGCATTTGCTAGTAATGTTCCTGTAAGTTCTACATTATACAAGCGGATTTTCTCAATTTGCTTCATTTCGTGCGAACGATTCAGGACATTGTTAAAGGGTAACTGCGAAGAAAAAAAAGTGTATTTTTAAACAGCCTAATTGGGACAAGCATGTCACAAAACAGTTTTACCGCCAAAAACAAAATTTTTTACAGCAATATTTATTGCTCGAGACTGATTTTAGTTTGCGGCTATTTCGTCCGTTTTAAATCGCGCGCCACCAAGTTGGTATTATACGTCACGTAGTGGCTGCTATACGTCACTCCGTGACGTATAACAGCCACCCTGCACGCGTCGAAAGAGCGGGAGTTTCAAATGTGGAGAAGTTGTGACTGCGACTGAATTGCGTCCTGTGGCGTAAACATTGCTAGAAAAAATTTGTTTTTTCGCGGAAGATTTGTTTTGTGACATGCTTGTCCCATATAAACTGTTTAAAAAAAACACTTTTTTTCTTTGCAGTTACCCTTTAAGCTTTTTCCACGTGACGTCTGTTCGCATTGCTGTTGACACAAAGTAGTTATTAAAGTACCTTGCTCTAGATTTCTTAATTCCCTTGTAAGTATGTTACGGTATGATTTAAATGCTTTAAGATGTTCAGGGTCCTTAGTGTTTATGAATATCTTGTACAAAACATTTTTCCCATTTATTTTAAACAAGTTCTGAGGTTATCCATGGTTTACGATTTCTTTTCGACAATTTAATAGATCTATACGGAAAGCACGTTTTGTATATTTCCTTAAATTTGTTCAAGAACATGTTATATGCTTCATTCACATCTACTTCCTCATAGACCTGGCTCCAGTCCATCTCCAAAACTTTATTTCTAAATTCAGAAAGGCTATTTGCTGTAATATTTTGAAAAAGGGCATCAAACTGCTTCTTTGTAGTTTTAGCTATTTCTTTTTTATACACATGAACACGCCCAGATGGTCACTTATATCTGTACTCAATATCCCAGATTTTATGCAGGTTAAGTCAAAATTTGTAATAAACAGATCGAGGAGTGTTGAAGAGTAAACAGTAATTCTTGTGGGTGATTTTATGACATTCATACAACCACCAGTATTAATAAACAAATCCATCTGCCTTTTGCTTGGGGTGTCTAGAACCTTGTTCAAGTTGAACACTCCTCCCAAAAGAATATTATATTGATTTTCCGTAGCAAATCTAAGATAACCTTCTAGAAAAGAAAAAAGGAAACTAGATTTCCATCTGGCGGTCTATAAAATGTGGAGACAATATTGTTATCCACAACTAGGGACAGCACTTCATAGTCTTTAGTAACACATGAGTATTCAGGTAATAATTCACCTTGCATATTATTTCTTAACATTAACAACACACCCCTGCCCAGTTGATGTTTAAAAAGTAGTTGTTATACATTGGTAGTTTAAAAACATCGTTTTCATCAGAATACCATGTTTCTGAGAACATGATAACATCAAACAAAAAACAAAATTCATAATAAAAATAAAATTCCAAGCTCTGTAGTTTTGTTTTGGGCAGACCGAGTGTTTAAGTGTATGCATTTAAAAGAACTTGGGTGCTCATTTCCCATGTGGTCATTTAGTTCAGATGTAGAAAAGTATATTTGTTCTGCCACAGTGGGTTAAAAGACGACATGAAGCAGAAAACAACAACACTACTCACCTCAAGTACATTTTTCATCTTCAAGAAACTTAGGCATATCAAGAAAAACATTTAAGGAACGTTTAAAGGAATAGCATTTGACACCAAAGGCTTTATAGTCAAAATTTATTATTGAGTATTCAAACAAAGCTTCATAAACTAAAAAAGGTATCACCATGTCATCATCGTACCGTCCCTGTCCGAAACATTTTCCAAGATATCCTGGTCTTTGTAGCTTGGTGGCAAGGGGAGAACCGCCGTGGCCACCTCCGGCCTCTCCATCTGTTTGTTCCGAGCAAAAGAAGAGGCAACTGATTGAAAACACAGATGTCTACAAGGATTACATTTATAAAGGCTTTGGCACTCTCCGTGTTTCTAAACAACTAAAGTCGCGTCCGTCGGCATATGTCGAAAGATTGGGCACAACTAGAGTTTTGCATTTTCGGTGTAATATTGCGATAAACCTCGGAAAGTAACAGATTTTGTCAAAACCGGGGAAAACTGCAAAAACCCTGAATTGGAGCTGTCCTCGAATTAAAAAAGAAACTCGAGCTTTACGAAAAGGAATTTTTATCTACGGCTCGATCGTACGCTGGTCCAGAACATGGCACCACATTGAGCCAATCACGAGACTGCTGCTTCCTTCGGAAACCATCTTGTTTTCCTTCTCGTATCAATACGGGGATGTTTTCCTTGTATTCCGGTCACATGCATGTGACATGTTCCCCAAAGGTTGGAGAGTCTCGCGGCGGCATTCCATTTTCTTCGACGCGGGCCCCAACAAACCGAGACGTTTGGTTCACCGCCGAAAGCAGATGCCCAAAAAAACAAAATCTATGGGAGAAAAAAAAAATATATATATATATAAGCCCTGGAAATACTCCTTTGAACCTGAAAACAAACGAACCCCGTAAACATGAATCCCCAGGTTTGACCCGGCCCTCGCTAGGCCTCTCGACGCTGTTTTGTGCCGTTAACGAATGTGCGAGAATGGACGATTTTGTAAATGCCGGTGCCGCCGGCGAGTGTCGCGGAAAACTGCGTAAACCACGAGAGTGCCCAGCCAACTTCGCTTGTGAATCATTGTCATTGTCATCATCATTTATTAAACCTTGAAGGCCCTTACGGGCATTATACGAGGTGGAGGTACAGGCTGGAGAACATTGTTATACAAAGCGAAAAACAGGAAAAATAAACACCAACACCCTTAAAAAAGAACAGCTAATTGAAAAGAAAAAATTACATAAATAAACCATTTCGACAAACACAAACTGAATTTTCTATTAGTCCAACTGCAAATGGGTGATTAGTTGGGATATGAATGTGTTATGATCTGTCACAATACTGCTAGGCAGGTTATTCCAGTTTGTTATTGTTAGTGGCAAGGTAGAGTTAAGAAATGAGACTGACGAAGTAATTGATAATGTTTACAGACGTTATCGATGCAAGGAAATATGTGAGGGTTGGAATAACAGTAAAGTTCTGATGTCATAGCTGCGATAGTAAATCTTGCGAAAAAAGAGAAGCGTGACAATGCTCTCCTAGATGAGAGCAGATCAAGGTTAGATTTTATTCATAACGAAGCGATGCTGGTGTCTCGTGGGTAATCCAAAAATATGAATCTGATTGCGAGATTTTGAAGTGTTTCTGTGCTTGTTATCAATAAATGTTGCCAAGGGGACCAGACGGATGATGCGTATTCAGTTTGTGATTTTATGAGTGTGGTGTGGGCTAGTAGTTGTTTTACTGATGATGGTGCAAGTTTTAGATTGCGTCGAAGATGGCCAAGAGAGCGGTTAGCATTGGACAGGATGTGTGTTATATGCGTGTTTCGTGAGAGGTTGCCAGATGAGAGAACGCCAAGATACTCATAAGATGGACTCTCAGTGATTCCCTGGCAGCACATTGTGCAAGTAAAAGAGAGAAAACTGTGAGCACGCGTGAAGGAAACAAGTTGCATTTTAGGAAAGTTTACCGTCATTTCCACTTCTTGCACCGGTCTGCTATTAGGTCGGTCTGTAGGGTTATGGTATCATCCCAGTTACATACAGATCGATAAATTATGCAGTCAGCAAAGAGTCGAACACAGCATGGTGTTTGATCAGAGAGGTCATTTACCAATATTTAAAAAAAAGCAGAGGGTCAAGAACACTGCCCTGGGGGACTCCGGATGATACGGGAGAATGAGATGACGAGTAGTTGCTAATTACAGCACGCCGAGTATGATTGGTTAAAAATTGTCCGATTCATGATGTCACGGATGGATGAATATAAAGTTGATTTAGTTTGAACGTGAGTAAACAACGAGACGCCTCGTAGAATGTGTTACAAAATCAATGAATATGGCGCCAGTCTGTATGTTATTATCGATCCTGCTGTGTATTTCACGAACAAGTTGGGCTAGTTGTGGTTTGCAAGAAAATGATTGCACGATGCATCGCACTAAAATTTCGAGAATGTGTCCGGGGCACAAACTCATAAAATAAAACAAACAAGAAACCCACACTGCTATTGGGTATTCCAGCGAAATCGACGCCGCGTATGCGGCAAAGTTGAGAAGTTCAGGGGAGGAGGTCGTTTCGACTCTGTCGTCTGCTATCGCTGCTTGGTTCTCGTAAGCAGCATAGAAACAAACATTGTTCCCAGTAATTATCTCTATGCGTCCGCCGTGTCATTCCCACACACTGTCTGGAAAAAAGGTTTCTACCGTCGAAAAATCGCTTTGGTGTTAACATGTAACACGATTTTACGCTACAGCGCAAGAAATTTATGGTGGTCCGCGTGCTGAACGACGAAAACGACCTCCTTTCGTCCGCCATCTTGCCTAATTAGCGCGCCCCGTA
The DNA here is from genome assembly GCA_037355805.1 of Ixodes ricinus. Classification (NCBI taxonomy): domain Eukaryota; kingdom Metazoa; phylum Arthropoda; class Arachnida; order Ixodida; family Ixodidae; genus Ixodes; species Ixodes ricinus. The sequence continues at coordinate 27,770 of JAZHYW010028907.1, read as the reverse complement.
CAGGTCGCTGGAATCGCGAATACAGACAGGGTTGTCCATATAACGCAGTAGGGCTGTCCGTTAACGTAGAAAGGCCACGTTAACTGGACAGCCCTAGTGCGGTCAAAATAACGCCGAAAACTGAGGCAAGCCAGCATCTTAAGAATCCTTCGCGTTGGTTCCCGCATTCCTCCACCCAGTAAGTTCTCGAGCACGATAATTAGAACGCGTGCCGACACCTGGCGCCAGTAAAAACATAATCTGCAACAGGAAAAAAAAGAAGAAAAGAGGATTGTCACTTTTGCTACAGTGCCTGGAGCATGTCCCTGACCAGGGTTGCCTGTTTCAATCCCGGTGGGGGGCAGAGTAGCGAGCCCGTTCCGCTATGGGTCACTCCGCAGCACGAAAGCCCGCGGAAGTCGGGAGTTGGGATGCCGTAGTGACGGCAATGCTCGCATTCGCTCGTCTTTTATCCCTTAACTTCTGCGACCAACTGCAAGGATCGCGATGTCTGCACGACTCCCGTGACGTTGTCTGCTGCGACGCCGGGAGGCGGTGTGGGACACCAAACGCACCGGCCTGAAACGCGTTCCGTCCATCGTGGTCTCACCCGTCGTTGCAGGTCCTCGGCCAGCACTTGTTGGTTGCGCTTCTTCGCCAGCGGCGGATACGTCCTGCGCTTCTGCACGACCTCCTGGAGCATTTTCTCCACGACTTCCTCCAGGTAGACCCCGGTGTTGCCTCCACCCGGAGTCGCCGCCGCCTCGCCGCCGCCGATCTCGCTGTTGAGGCGATAAGTCTCGCTGAATATCTGTCGAGAGGGATCAGGATGCAACGGATGACGTCGATGTTTTGGGGGGAACGGATTCCCTTCATCGAGTGTTTCCGAAAGGAACTCTCTCAGAGCCTCAGAGTGGCAGCAATAGTTGGTGACCAGTTAAAAGTGAAGTTGAAGCTCCTCCCCAGCTCTTTCCTCTTTAGCAGAGCCGAACACTGGGAGGAGGTGACCTCCTCTCCAGCACTCACTCTGCTGAAGGGGAAAGAGGTGCGAGGACCTTCCACTTTACTCTGCCTGCCTACCCCAGCACCCCCCCCCCCCCCCCCCACACACACACACACACACACATCACTCAAGAACAAGTTGTTACGTTACTGAACTAGGCGAGACAAAGAAAGTTTTGGAGTAAGATGACAGAGCGTCCCAGAAAACTGCTTTGGAGCAGCGCAGTTTCACCGTTTTGAAGCTTGACTTGAGTTCCAAAAGTCGCTTTTCTTCGAGTGGTTGCGCGTCAAAGATGCTATCTACCCGGCGGAAAACTTCCTCTAAGGTTAGATTCAATCCATACTCATCTTTACAGCGAACCTTCGCGCCACTGCCCCTCCGCCATATTTTCCAAACTTTTGTTAGCGGATGTGGATTGGATTGGACCGGCTGTCTGGGAAGGTTATGTTGACTTGAACGAAGAAGAATAAACTGTTTATAACTAACAAAACAAAATGAACTAATACGTGTTTTGTTAATAGCTTTCATGGATTTTTTTTGTATAAAACATTAGGTTTTCCTCGACTTATAGAGTTTCCCAGCCTCGTTGGAGTTCCCCGAGATCGTCAGCTTGGCCGGATCGCCGGATCGCCATCACAATCACCGTCGTCATGGACGCGCTTATGAAAACAGATCTCTACGAACTACTCCAAATTTCCATCGATGCCGACGAAAAAGAGGCAAGTAGGACGTCGAAGCCGTTTCCTGACTTGCAATTTAGTGCCTTCAACTGTTTATAAGCCATACACGCGTTCAAATGTCCGGATGTTTACGTGCCGGCGTCAGTCCGGCTCGGTGAACGAGCTGCGCGGTTTCGGTTCATGTCCATGGGCTTCTAAACTTTCTCCTCAAGTTATTTCCTGAGACGAACTGGAGTTATGAGTTCACTTTAAAATCACCTTTAGGATTCTTCGAGGTTGATTGCAGCACCTTGTCTGAATGTGGTTTACTCTTTGAAATTAACATAGGCAGAGCACAAAGGTAGCGTTGCTTATGCATTGTTGTAGAGGGTTGCAGGCGTTACGGGCACGTGCTCAGTCCGACCTTACGAAGGACCGCAGCGGATGTTTTTGAGCCATCCCAGCCAATCCGGTGCAGTGTGAATGTCACGTGACCTTTGGGAGGGACGCAGTGACGGCAGTGACGCGCGAGGTATGTGGTCATGTGATGCGTTCACATCGCTGGATTAACTTGGATTGACTCGTACCCTCTACTGCGGTTCACGGTAAGGTGAAACGGAGCAACGCAAACCTCGAGCGATACGTGGGACCTTTTAGTTTCCCACACTCGAACCTCCAAGAAGTATGAAAGCATCTGGCTCGGGTCGACAGAATCTCCAAAGAGTTCAGGCTACAAATTCAGACCTTGGCAAGCTCATTCATTTAACGAAACATTGGGCGCATTGAGTCTGCACTCCTTTACTCCTACTCTGACGCTCTGAGTTTCATACTCGAACGCAGCAGCATAGCGCTGCAGGAGCGCGACATACCGAAACTGTCGACGAGCCGCAAGAGCCACGTCCGACCGCACAGTTATAGCAGTTATGATAGAAACCCAGCATCTCATAGATACGGGTGGCAGAAGCCGAAATTATTTCGAAGAGAAATTAAGTAAGGCTTATGTGGAATGGCAGAGTGCGATGTGAACGAAAAAAAAGGGGATGTCATGAACTTTCTTTAGATGTTTTCATATCTAAAGAAAGAAAGTTTTCTTTCTTTCCAGAACTGTAGATGAATGGAATCTTTTACCTGACGAGATTGTTGCATGTACGACCGTAGAACAATTTGTTGATGCATGTTCTTCGCATTTCTAACGCGCTCGCATGGTTTTTTGTTATATTTCAGTAATGTTGTAGTCACGATTTTAAGATACAACCTATCACTAGCGTTCTTACCTTATTTTTTTACGTGCTCTGTTGCGCTTATTGCAAGATGGTATCAGTGGCCCCATTGTTATGTTATCTATACACCCTTTGAACTTGTGTATTTTTTTTTCTTTTTGTGACCTCCAGTGTACCACATTTGTTGGTTTACTCTGTTTAGTTATGTCTTTTATTTCTTGTTGTCCCACCCTGCTTGGGCCTGAAATGGCCTGCAGTATGAATAAATAAATAAAATTAAAAAAAAATTTATGAAAGGTAGATACTCACTTTGAGCACACATGCGAAAAGTTACCTTGTCCAATCTCTTTATTGGCCATGTATCCTGCTCTGGTTTACATGAAAGACAACACTCCTGAGCTCGCTTGTCGATGCAATAAACTGTCAAACTTGTCGGGGATGTTCCGATCTTGCGTCGTGAGGCGGAACCCGACAATGTGCTACCGGCATAACACCGTTCAGTCAACAGCACGTAAATTCATTTTCAGGCGAGATGCACGAGCAGACCTTCTGCAGAACACTGTCTGATGTTTTGGCTTTTCAATCGAAGCCTTTTTATTCGCTGGGCTAAGCATCTAAAAAGGGGCAGCGGTCCAACTGTCTTCTCATCTCGACTTTACTAGTCGATGTGCTATCGGCGTGCTACTGTTCAATAGATGGCGCATTCATTTGTTTTCAGGTGAGATGCATGAACAAACCTTTTCTGGAACACTAATTACTGTATGGCCTTCAAATCAAGTCGTTTTTACCTGCTAGATTCTGTGCTGTTCAACTGAAAAAAGGCAGCAGTTTAACTGCACCCTTCATTTCAACAACGTTTCTGTTAGCGCAGCCATCTTGTTTGAGAATGCGACTTCACAGAGTGCTAGAAAGTCCCCGCACTCCAAGAATGACTTGGTGCCTGAACAGCGTGCTCAAGTTTCAGTCTCCGGCGGCACTCGTGTCCATTTAGTGAACGGAGCGTTAAACTCATCGCACCCCGGAGCGCGGCCTTAACGTGCTCGTTGTTTGCTACGATGACCACCAACTGCTTCGTCTAAACTGACAAGTCTTCTCTGAAGTGGTGTTGATTCGTTTTTGTTTTTATTCCGTTTTCAGATCAAAAGCGCCTACAGGAAAAAGGCTCTCACATGCCATCCTGACAAGAACCCGGATAACCCTAAAGCAGGTAATCAACAGCGCCGTTGTACCTCCGAGTGCCTATTTTGAAACCAAGTCATGCCGAGTATTAGCCATTTAACGGGGAATGCCATCTGCTTATTCATGCTTGTGCTCAAGTGTCTGCTGAGTGCGAGCTAATGGTAACAGCGCACAGCCCCCAACAGTATGAAAAATTCATTCTGCACACCTTAGTATGCTCTTCGATTGGGTCTTTCGCATTGTTTGAGACTGTATGCATTTGATGTCAGTGCCTGCACTTTGCGTCACTCCTAAGCAGACCAATTTTTGTCAGGTATCTATGAGGGTTCCCTTGGGTCCGTCGATCCCTTGGAAACTCTTGGATATGAAATCTCTATTGAGGTAGGAACATTTCCATTCTGAAGGAGGAAGGTACCCTTAGTAACAGATTTGTATGTATTTGGGAACCCAAATAAAAGAGTCACTGGAAGGAGCAAGCAAAAAAAGCTCAATACTGCAATGAATGCATCGACTGTACTTCAGCCAACTTGCTTGCTGAAGAGGCAGATGCAATCAGTGATGCGATCTGCATTCTGACAACTGCAGCAAAACTGCAAAGCATTGGGGATATTAAAAGGACGTTGGAACAGATTCGACAATTGCTTTGAAAAACAACTTCAAAGGAATGTTACTTCTTGACATTGTCAGTGTCCCACTCTGGCTCGTGCAGTGGCGAGATCTTAGGTTCTGGTTCCTCGAGAAATCCTCGGCATTTCTCTGCAAACCCCCAAGAGTCAAGAGAGCATGCCTGCCTGCGTTTGCCATCTTCTTGGTTTTTATCCCTTCACCTTGAAATTCATTTTGACAACATGCTTGTCCCCATTGTATCTAATACTTTGTTTCTAAAATTTGTGGGACCCCGGTAAGACCCATCCTTGCTAATACACATGCACGCCTTGTGTTTGGCAGATGCAAATGATGTTTTTCAGCCTTATCTGGCCGTCTTAAAACGATTATAGAGCTCTCATCGTGCGGCTGTACTCTATTCACCCCCAAGATGACACTGTGGTGAAAGCTACAGGTTCGGCTAACCAATCAACTGTCTCTTTCATCCCCTGAACCCGCTTTCTGCATGTGGTCACGCAAAAAAAGATAGACGCGTGACTGGTTCAGTGAGCACGTAGCTTCAACTGCGCGTCAGTTTAGATGTGAGCGGAGCATAAGGTTTCGGAGGGCGTCGTCAGAAGCCGTTTCAAGGGGCAAGCGCAAGTTCTCCAAAAATTCTACGTGCTGAAAAGTGTACCGAAAAGAACCAGACTCTGTCAATAAATGTTACTTCCGTCCACCGGAAAAAAATTCGCAAGTAGAAAAAAACAGTGCTATGCGTGCGTCAGAATCGGCCTTTATGCTCGTTAAAACATCCGGTTCTTGAAGATGCAGTATTAATGTGAACTTGGTTAAGTTTTTCCTCACCTCATCTCCCCTTTCCTTGTTTCAGCTGAGCTGTTCCAAGAGCTTTCGAGGGCCCTCGAGATCCTCACAGACAAGGAGGCAAGAGTAAGTTCTGTCGCAACATTGTGGCTGCTTTACACATTTCTGTCTTCAGCCCGACCGAGCGCATTGCGGGTGCTTGCGGTGAGAGACATCGGTGTCACCTATCAGGTAGCCCCAGAGCTCTTCCGATACTGCAAAACCTTCGAATACTGAAGGTTTTGTAGCACCAGTTGCGAGATCAAGTCTATACACCCTCTATGAGAAATGGTCACTTATAACATTGTAAGAATTATTTCGAGCCCACGTCGAAAGAATGATGCGTAAATAAATCAGGAAATATAGGCAGGTCAGAAGTGTTCCAGTGCTGCCTAATACAATAAACTCTCAATTGAGAGAACTTCAAGGGACCCAAGGAAATATTTCACCTAACTGAAAGTTCACTAAACTGAATATATTCACTTGAATATGGGACAATCAGTGGAAATGCAATTTATGGAGTCATGTACATCGATATATACAAAGTGCATAACAGTTATGTTTGCTGCCTTTCTCATTTTGAAAAAAAAAAAAAGATCTAATTTTCGTTTGTACCAACACTTGACCAAAATTTGGATTTCGCAAAATAAGGCCACCAAAGAGTTGAATGGGACGCTACGAACTCCGAAACATCAGTCATACATCGATATCTCTAACGGATGGCCATACTTTTGGAAAAGAAGGGCGTGATCAAGCGAGGTCTTTGACGTCATTGTCCTCCGGGAGAATTTGAGAATGAGGGGAAGTGGCCTCGCTTCGGTTCACCAGCTCAACGGGACGTAGCGAGAAGGGGAGGGAATGGGAATCGTTACGTGACTTGTCTCATCGGCCGTGTTTAATCACGTACTTTTCCAAAAATATGCCAATCTGTGACGAGCGATATTCTTAGGTTTTGCAGTGTCCCGCCTATCCGTTCAGCCTTGTTTTGTGAGCTTGAAAGTTTCGTTTAGTATCCCTTTAATGCGCATAAAGCAACAAAGCTGTCCAGAGAGTATGTTCTTCTGCACTTCCTGTGGCACCGCTTGTTGCTGTGACGAAGTCTTACCGCAACGGCATCGTCTACTGGCTCGAAATATCCCGTGCAGAGTCGTTTCCTGTTGGGACTGAAGGCAGTTTCCCCTTCAAGCTTCGACTTTTGCTTCAGTCCCGTTGACAACGTCGACGGTGGAATCCCATAGTCCTTCGCAACGTCCACTTTCCTTTGACTGTTGTCCAGACGGCGGACGCTGAAGGATTTTGAGCTTGTCTGATAAAGAAAAACCGCTTCCGTTTCGTCGTACTCATTACGAAAGTGGGTGCACAAACTGCGTCCTGCCATTGTTACCCAAAACTAAGATGGCCGAACGGAACCGATGACAAAGAAAAAACAGACACACTGTGTGGTTACTCAGTTTTTGTTTACCGCACCGCCGCTTTGCTTTGGCGGCGTTGCAAATGCCAGCGATGATACGCCGCCGCTACAGAGGCGGCGGTGGCAGGGCGGCGGGCATCGGCTACACCAGCACTGCAGAGCACAAAGCATCATTGAACTCATTGCAAAAATAATATGGGTGCACCGATCAAGTTCGTTGAACTGAAATATCCGCTATTCTGGGATTCGTTAATTCGTTTAACTCAAACATTTTTGCACAGAATGCATAGAAAAACCGCCGGGGATTTTTTTAAAGTTCGTTATTCTCAAATATTCGTGAAACGGACGTTCGCTCAAGTGAGAGCTTACTGTAGATGGTGTCGGTGTGTTTTCTTGTCGTAAGGGATTACCACATACCCGGTCTCACTCAAACGAAACTGTCTGAACCATCCTTGACCCAGTGTCACCGTTTATAAAAGTCGGTTGTTAAGCCAAGTTACCTTTTGCAGGCAGCATATGACAAGGTTCTCAAAGCCCGCCAGGCCGCCAAACTCAGAAACTTAGTTCTCGACTCCAAACGTAGGAAACTGAAAGAAGGTACGTAGAACCGAGGTTTTCTTTTTTATGTGAACGGCCAGACTTCTCTTTTCTAGGTACACTTTGCGGGTATCTGTGTGTAAATGTGTGTGCCAAATGCCAGTGCATACCATTACAGTTCATACTGGGTTAATTCATTCTTGAGGGCAGACTTTGTGCTTCAACATCGATATACAAACCCTGGTTTTCTGCAAGGAAGATGATCTCCTTAGTGTCCTTCTCCCAAAGTGCAAAGGTAATGAGGTATTCAATGTTTACTTTTGAAACTAGAAACGCAACCTAGAAAAGAAAACCGCATACACATACCGTAAAATCCCGAGCAAGCGCCCACCCAGAATTTAGAGATGATCATGTAAAACTGAGGGATGAGTGCTCCTTAGTTCATCGATATGTAAAGGTGTGTCCTTTGTGTATTTTCCGAATGTTGCAAAATTTAGGGGTGGACGCTTATTGCAGAATGGGCGGATGCTCTGTATTTTATGGTAGTATTGTTGTGAAATTTACAATAATACCAGCAGATGTATTGCAGCAGGATCAGTTGCAGCTAAACCTGAAGAAACATATGCATCTATCCTCGCAAGCGGTTGGCATAAGTTCAAATGTCTGTCGACCCCAAAAGTCTCCTGGCAGGTCAGCCGACAGCTCATGGACGACACAGTGCATTTGTTATGGTATAGTAGACCTGTTTCATTCAGTGGATGCAAGAATATTGCCAACTGCAGGCAGGTGTTGCTAGTCACACACGTTATATCCTGCCATTTCAAAATCCTGGCCGAGGTGCCTGCATGCTGACAGGCTTATTGCCGAGAAAAAATCATGTAACTTAGATTTCAATTGCACTCAAAAGATATCCAGGTGGCCCGTATTAATCTTCAGTCTTCCGCTGGTGCGTGCCAGATGCCTTTCATTGGGCTAGCATGTGAAACCTGTAAATTCGACTTCGTCCCCCCATTTCAATGACTATAACATGAAAATTAGTGGCTATCACCATACATAGGCAATGGCATGCACTTGTACTGCCTCATCATTTGCTTTTAATCGTTTCTGGGGCAAGAAATTATCTGCCTGGATTCGAAGCTGGCTTGTCTTGTCTTGGATACCTCTGCAACATGTAAACAGCTATCAAACAAAATTAAAAATCTGCGTTCCTCACTCCACATTATTCTGTTTCCTTCAAGATTTGGAAGCGAGAGAGCAAGCGGCACTCAACAAGAGGGTAGATGACATCGACGCTGCCAAGCAACTCCAGAAAGAGGTACGACACTAGGACAAAAGCAACAATGTTTTAATGTTTTGAAGCAACAAACGATAACAAAAACGCGACGAGCAGCACATCGAAAGACCGACGAGACTCGCAAAAAAAGTCGCAACAAAGGAATCCACTTCCTTCGTCGCCGTAAAGAAGAGGTCAACACATGCTAAACAAAAAACAAGCCTACATACTGTTAAAAAAAACAGAAGCATAAGAAAACATGCCATGTCGTCGATTTGGTATCTTGCACTTGAACACCGTTTCAGAAACGGCGTGTTTCGTGCGAAGCGAAGGTCGCAAGAGCAAAACGCAACTTGGCGGGACTAGAGCCACCGAATAGGCTACGCTTGAGAGTTGCGACTTTTCGGCCATCTTGGTATTAAAACCATGTTTGCCAGTTATCTGAAACCGTAGTAAACGCCTTTTCGTGGTGTAGGCATGTTGAAACGGTTCGTGATGGTGCAAAGCAACATCACCCAAGCTTCCCCAAGCCGAATCTCATGCTCGGGAAGTCACATTTTCGAATTGTAACAATCGTCCGTTGCACCCGCCCTACGCCAAAATGGCAGCACCCACCGGGAAATCGGCGAAAGGAGGTCCGATGCTCCATAGGCGCAGCCTATTCGGTGGATCTAGACAGGACTACACACACACTGGGAGTTTCACTCGTGGACTAAGCACCCTGCAGCGTTTGAGTTGCCGTGGGTTTGTGACTGGTTGCACGTGCGGCGTTGCTGGCCTGGCGACAAAAACAGCAGACTCATGTTGCGTTTATGCTTTGCTTCTGCCAAGATCGAGAGGCTCAGAAAGGAGGGCTCGACGCAGCTCGAGGAGCAACGAGAGCTGCTTCGCAAGCAGGTGGCCGAAGAACTTCGCCTGAGTAAGTCGAGAAACTGCACCCAACCCGCGGTTTTCGAAGTAACTGGTGCCACCTACGTGGAAGACTGGGTTTGAGGATACCGTCGGGGAGGAAAGGGAAGAAGCTTCTCTAAAAGAATGTGGGGGCACAAAAGGGACGTTTGGGGAGCTCAATGTAGGTCGCCGCAGCCCAATGGAGCCAACGGGATCGAGTTCCCTTGGTCGAGAGAGTACCCACGCTTGCTCTAGCACATGCTCGACAGGGTCTTTGCGTTGGAACCTCTCGAACCGGTTGTTTCTGAAAAAGGTGGACTGTCGGGAAACGACCCCTTTGTACGATTTGGAAGACCGACCTCCGCCATAACGAAACCTTTCCCTTCCACCTTCGAGCTGCGAAGGTCAAGGATTGAATTTCGTGCCCCCGAATTATTCTTGTACGGTCCACGTTTCCGGCGCTTAGTTTCCGAAGGCTGGACTGCACGTTTGCGTCAGAGGCATCGGAGTGCGATGGACTGCACTGCCGCTGCTTGCAACCGCTTACAACGAGAGGACAATCTGGCGCCCTCTATCAGGGAGCCCTGGAACCCTTTTGATCCGCGGGTAACTACCTAGATTGAAGATTTTGCAGTAGTCGCGAGAGATACAATCTATGTGCTATCTACGAGAAATGGTCGCTCATAACATTGTCAGAGTTACTTTACGCAGATCGGAATTGTTCCAGGCAGTGGCGTCACGAGGGTCAGCGACACCCCCCCCCCCCCCTGCTCTCGCGTGGCCCGCCGTGACTCCACCCCCCCGCTCTCACGTTGCCTGCCGCAACTCCACTCCCGCTCTCGTGGCTTGCCGCGACACCCCCTGGGCGCTGCACCCGGGGCGGTCTGCCCCCCGCCCCCCTTGTGACGCCACTGGTTCCAGGATTGCCCGATAGTGCAACTTGGTCCATCGCCCTGAAATGCAAAGGTGCAAACCAGCCTTGAGAGTTTAGATAGAGCAAAGCGGCCAGGTGTGCCCAGTGTATCCCAACTTCTCGCTAAAATTCAGTAGAAAGCCAAGGGGAGAATCTTCAAGCTCAACTTTACATAAACATAAACAATATAAAAAAGTTTCGGCAACCTTCCGAAGTTTGCGACGAAAACGGTACCGACGTATTTTGCAGGTGCGGAGAAGAAACAAAAGGATGCAGATTGGCTGCCAAGACTGAAGGTAGAGTTCCCTAGTGTGACAAACTCATTGTGAAAGCGTAACACATCTCGGTATGGTCTCTTACCGCTGACCTTGTACTTGTCTACCAGATGAGAACCGTTGAGCCCCGGTGTGGATAGGGTTAGTCGGTTTTTGCTCCGAATTAATTGCGCAGCCTCAAAAAGCCAGCTCGGCTGAGCGAAATCTAAAAAGCTAAGCGCTCTTTTTCGTTAGAAAAGACACTAATAACTGGATCTTTCCTTTCTTTGTCTAGACTCACGTTTTGTTAGGGAAAATAAAATCCAACAGAATGCAGCTTGTTTTATGCTGAAAGCAAAGGCGACAAGATGTTAACAGCCATTTGCTGTCGCCGAAAAGACCCAAAAGCTCCGCATGAAACAGAGCAGTCTTGCAATTTAGAGTACACGTTGGTCGTACGAATAGCGCCTATACACGAGAGAAATAGTACTGGTCGATGGCCTTTGTTTTAGTTAACATGTCCTCGAAAGTTTTTATGTGCAGCAGGAAAAAAGAAAAAAAAGTGAATCTTGCCATAGCTTTGCAGTCTTCACATGTAGCACTGTGCCTCAAGAAACCGATTTGTGGCATCTACTGTAGGACTCAACCACTCATCGAATTCGTCCTGTTTGTGTCATTGCATAGAAGTGAGACCTTGTGTACGGCTTGGAGGCCTGCCATAGTCGAGACTCCATAAGCCGCTCGGCACAAAAAGGAACCCCGTCTGTTTTCAGGTAAAATGGAAGACTGCAAAAAGCAGCACTGGTGATGACCCGCCTGCCTACACGGAAGAGAGTCTCAGGGAGATCTTCTCGAAGGTTTGTGAAATTTTCTTAAGAAGCCCACTGACAAGCTGAATCGAAAATATTTTGGCTGGCTGACCAAAACCTTTGCAAACAAAATAATTAGGATGCAGAAAGTTTTTGAAAGCATCCCGAAACCATTTAGGCTGCGTCAGTTAAAGGTGTAACCATCCGCCACTGAACCACCGAGATTGACGATTTTACAAGCATCCCATTGGCTGCCAGATGGATTGACGTTAGACACAATAACGAAAAGTAGGGGCATCTCGATGCCTACTTCCCCAATGTCGGCCGTTCTCACAGCCAATGGCGGACCTGAAAATTGTCAATCTTGGCGCTAAAGAGAGTTTGATCTTAATCAAGTTGTTACTGCGTATTTATTGAGTTATTTTCTTAGCTTTCTTTGTCATGTTTCTTATCTGGCCACGAGTATTTTTGATTAGCAAATTAAAAAAAGGAAGGTACAAGTGGTATAACTTGCATTGCAGCCATACGAATTACAATCTTGCACTCTTTTGACCCTGCGCAGTATGGGATTGTCACCTGCCTGATTGTCTCGTCAAAGAAAAAGGGGTCAGCCTTGCTGGAATATGAGAGCGCTCCATCTGCTGTAAGTAAATGTGCAATCTTTTTTTTTGTTTCCACAGGTAGTTTGATTTTTTGTAACGACAGACAGTCTGACAGAGAAAACAGCAATATAGAAACTTAGAAGTGTGGACTACTTATAAAGCTCTAGAAAAAGCGTTTGGCTACTTGGTGAAAATTAAAACCTTTGGTCAAAAATAACCAACATATCAATAGTACATACTCTCATTGCATTCGGACAAGACACACCAAAGGGATGTCATCGTGAATTTTCTGCGATCCCTGCGTTTACAAAGCGGCCCATAAATGCTGAGGTTTTGCATCTTGCGACTGCCAAGACTTGTGCCCCAGATTCGTTCTACCTCCAATAAGCCTGGTTAGGTGGATCGTCCTTCCCCAAGATAATTTTGTTGCGATTCGAGGCAGTACGACCGAATGCGACCTTTCCTTGCGTGAACTATGGACCATGACCGGTTAAGAGTTCGGGGAAGCTCTTTCCACCTCTTTCTGCTCTAGCAAAAGGAATGCTGGAGAGGTCACCTCCTCTCCTGTATTTGCTCTGCTATAGTGGGAAGAGCTGCAAGGAGCTTCCTTGAACTCTTAACCTGCCACAAACTACTGCTCGTGTAGGAGGAAGCCGATACACATAAAGTAAATACTAAAGTAACCGTAAACTGTGACAGTCGGAACGAAATGTGGGATGCCGCCACAAAACCGGCGTTCAGGAAGACATACCGCGACATCCGATAAACATTTGGCATCGCAACGCTCTCAAGGTTGGCCTTTGATTGACTTCAGCATTTGGCGGTCAAGCTGGAAACCGGGAACGAGGACTGCCCGCTCGTCGTGAGCTACGTGCAGGAACCGCCGTTGCCGACAGCGCCGAAACTGGCACCCGGTGCAGCGCCGGCGAGCGCACCTTCCCTGCACAACCCCGAGAGGGACTACGAGAGCCTGGTGCTGATGAAGCTTCGCCAGGCCGAGGAGAGGAAGAGACTCGCGGAACAACTCGCGGCGGAGGACACGTGACCGGCTCGTCGTTGCCGATTTTGGTTTCTCCAAACCTTAATGTCAAATCGTTTTTGTTTTTTTAATTTATGTTTTTTAATAAAAGTTTTTCACTGGTTTGAAATATAAAAGAAAGCACTGTACACATTGTCTTTGTGAAAGTTTGTGTCCCTTGTTGTTTGAGCTGGGCCGTGAGGCACGTCTGAAGGATTTGAAGTGAGCGCAGGCAAAAGCACCCTGGGCAGTTTAAGAAAGTTATAAAATGTGGGCAGACCTTATGCGGGCCCGAAAATAAGCTAGGCAAAACAAACACTGTGAACGTTCATTGCCAAGTGGATGGCTGCAGAGCAATGCGTAACTCTTCCCGATTTATGGACTGTGCGGTGTTGGCATTCGGTGTTGGCTCTACAGAAACCGCTGTAATACTTTGGCATCGGGCAAAGTAAAACTGCAAACTATTGACATCACCAGATTGGTGTGCAACTTTTCGAGACAAAAAAATATTAAAAACTTAGAAGTCATTCTTCACAATGCACCTCACAAAAGTTTTGTTTTGATTGTCTAATTTGTCATAACTATGGCACTATAACCCTCCACAAATTAGTGAAGGAACAGTTTTTCTGACAAGTTGCTGCAAACAATGGTACCTGCAGCAACTTCTTCGGTACAACACCACGGAGAGGTAATGCAAACCGTAATCACCGAAAGGACAAGAACTACTGCAACTATAACAATGAAGAGAGTAAAGAAAAAGCATTGCATTTGTGTTGATGTGTGCCATCACTGCCAGGGGAGGACTCCGGTGAAAAGAGCCTGTTTGCCATACGTGCAACGAGGTAGCCCCCCAAGAAATGTGTGTCTTTGGAGGGTCAGACTGACGGCACGTCAAAAAAATATTGAGCTTGTAAACGCGTCGCTGGCGTTGAGAGTGGCCGTCACTGTCCTCGGCAGGGAGAGATTCCTTAGTCATGGCTTGTGGAGTGTCCAGATGCAGGTCTGCCCAATGCCGGACATGGCCACCACCCTGTAGCCCATCAGCTCGAGCTTGTTGAGCACCGTGCGGGGGGATCGTCCGTGCGATACTCTGGGCTATGAAACAAAGGCTTCAAGTTACACATGCTGTCGCCTTGGAGTTTGGTGGAAGCGTGGAAGTTATGTTTGTACCAGAGCAACTAATTCCCTAGTGACACAGGCACAATTAACTGTGGTTATGTCAAGCAACAGTTGCCACACTATACTTTTGGACAACGTTCTGCGGTGTTGCGGTCAATGTTATGGGCACACGTGCGCTTGCTCTTGAGCACCCATCAAAGCTGTGCATGTGCGCTTGCTCTTCTTGAGCACCCATCAAAGCTGTGCACGTGCGCTCTTCACTTCTGAAATAGCTGTCCAAAAAGAGTGCAGCGAGTGTAACTTAACTGTGGTTAAAGGCCGACCTGCAAAATATTTTTCAATCAGGGTGAAAATCCTCTTAACCATTCTTGCCATTACCCGCTCTCAAGGGTATGTTGAGCACAAGTTTGTCTGCTTTTTCAGGGGTTGTGGTGACGTCAGGAAGCCGAACTCTGATTGGCTCTAATTGAAGGGTGGGTAGACCGGTAGACCTCAAGGCAGCTAGCTTTGAGGTCTACCCATATCCTTCAATCAGAGTCAATCAGAGCTCGGCAATCTGACGTCACCACAACCCCCCCAAAAAAAAGCAGACGATTTTGCGCTCCGCATTAATAAGGCACCCTTACGCTTCATTCACACTGGCGTTCAAATCGCAATCGCGAAGCAGATCCGGTCGGTTTCATCATCAAATGTGCGTGAATCTGTACTGGACCTAGTGTTTGTTGACACTGGAGTTCAAGTAGAATTAAAGGGGTACAGAAACAAAAATTGAGATATTCAAATTTTGGTCGGAAATGAGTCAAGCATGACGGATAATAACCGTAAATGATAATCGCACGTTTGTATTTTGAACGACTGGCTATATTTTTCGTTCCAAACGGTGCACTCGAGCAAGCGCTCGAAGAGAAGCGAACGGAGAGCGCGATGCGTCATGGGATATCCGGCGCAAGCAAAAACAGAAAGAAAAGATTCCCCGCATTCGTGACGTAGCAAGGCTGGCGTGGTTATGAGCTTTGCTCTTGGTGGCGTTGTCAGCGTTGTGGTGGTGTCAATAGCGTCAACGCGTTACAACCGAGCCGTTCGAAGTACCCGTGGGGTGACGAGCGTGTGGCTGGCCCAAGGCGCACGTAGCTTCCACAGCACTGTCAGCTTAGGGCTGAACGGGGTGGGAAAAGCAACGTTTGTCCGAGTTTTGAGCGACGAGCTAATCTTCTAGGGGGAGGATGGCTGTATCCGGGTGCAGAAACGAGGATCCGAGAAAGAGGGAGTCCCTCCTTTCCGTCTTCTTGAACTGTTTGGTTCAATGCGCGATTTGTGAGTTGAGGAGGAAAGCTAAGAAGGAAAATGTTGAAATTCCAAAGAGCGGCGCTGCTCCGAAGGAATCTGCTACGTCACGACTACGTAGCAAGTTCCCCAACGTTGCTAGATCACCTCCCAAATAGGCTCCGCATGCATCCACCAGGTGCACATTGAAAGATCGTTTATTTAGCTTTAAAATTAGTTTTCTTGTGCCTTTCAACGGAAGACTGGTGTTTTTGAGGTTAGGGTGCAACATATCATTCAAGCTAGAAAATGAGCGCTGGAATTTCGTTTCCCTGTCCCCACAATCTCCATACGCTATTGTACCTCATTCCATATTTTTTCTACTTTTTTTTATTAATTTTTTTGTGGGCAGCAACCAAACTAACGGAAAACTGCCCAGGCGCGCCAAGGCGATAATTTTGGCGCGCCCGTACACTGAACTGTGTTACCCCATCGAGTTCTCGAGAACTTCGAGAGAGCTCTGAGCAGATATAAAGAACAAAATGTGCCGACAAGAAACACAATCCCCAGCTCCGGCTCCTGTTTTCTTGGTGGTAAATATGCGAGAGGTTCTTGCTTCGTTTGTCTCAAGTCTATAGCACTTACAAGTCGTTTCCAGCTTGAGTGACTTTCTTGGCTCCCAAATGTTCCATTAGCGTTGGATCACTGTTACGGTCACCCACGATCGTTGGGCCATTTTCCTAAAGAAAATAGATCAAAACGGCCCGTTTAGAGACACTGTGACTTCGATCAGAACGACGTATACGAATTTCATGGCAATGTCTAAAAAATTTGATTGCCGCGTCAAAAAAATCCGGCACACAAAATATAGGAATTCTTTTTAGCGACACAATCAGCTCATGCAATGCAATTGGAGTGAAACGGTAGGTCGTTTTATCACATCCTTGCGCCGAGCTGACTTGTGTAAGCTGTTGATAATAACTTGATAACAAGCCGATGTAAAAGTTGCCTTGAAAGTTTTGAGAGCTTGTGCTGA
The DNA here is from genome assembly GCA_037355805.1 of Ixodes ricinus. NCBI lineage: Eukaryota > Metazoa > Arthropoda > Arachnida > Ixodida > Ixodidae > Ixodes > Ixodes ricinus. The sequence goes on along the minus strand of JAZHYW010028907.1, from coordinate 11,155 downwards.
TCGACAGTAAATATAACGCCAGTTGCCGTTCCTTCAAGAAGGTACGAAAGTTACTTACGAGTCGAATTTGAGTGGAAATCAGAAGATATGGCATGACGGCTGCTCAAGACGAGATTTCGCCCTGGGTGCAATGGTACGATAATACACTCACACACTCATTCATGTGCTGAGCGGGCTGGAGACTGAAAGGGTACCGTCATAAAGGCAACGCATTTAACAACTACGCGCGCGAGGAACCAAACCGATTGGGGCGCCAAACACACTACTGGCGGTGAGAGTTGGTATTTAATTGCGTCGTCTGCTCTTTTCATGTTTGAAAAAGCTGAACTCTCCCAAATATTTTGAAGTTCCTGGATCGAACACGTATGTCACAAAATAAAGTTTTCGCGGACAACTTCTTTAACTAAATAATCATGATGTGAGACACATGTTAAGTTTAAAAGAATCCAAACTGAAAACCTATACCGAGAAAAAACAAATCTGTAGTAGAGCTTAGTTTCGGTTTCGGTTTAGAATTAAAACGTGCCTCCTGGCTTAAATATTACGCTAAACACAGTATTTTTGTTTTCAGAATAAAGAGGCAAACTGCGCTCATAACACCTTAGCTTTCTCGTATTAGCAGAAATAATTCGTGTTGCTCAGTGAAGCCAGCACACCAGACAAGCTCGTTCTCCAAGATGGCGGTTATGGTGAGGGTAGGAGATGAGTGGTGTTATATCCGTTATACCAGTTGCTGAGCCCCGTCTACTCTACTGGCTGCACTGGGTGACACAAACTAGGAAGCTAGCTTCTTATGCGCGTAGGTCACCCCTTTATTCTGAAAACGAAAACGGTATTTAGCGTAATATTTACGCCGGGAGGCGTTTTAATTCAGGAACGAAAGCGAAACTAACTTCTATTCTGGATTTAATTGCTCGCCTAGAACTTGGTCTGCCCCAACGAGCGACGAGTCTCCCAGCTGTATATGAGAAATTTAGCCAGTGCAGTGATACACGACCGCACGCCGGTACGGTGCTCATACAGATCGAAACGGACAGGGGTGGGGATTGAACCCAGGATCCTGGGTTCTGCAGCGCAAGTTTTCGCTCCACGTGCTTTCGCACGTAGCCTTTTTTCACCGAATAAGCTTCTTAGCTTACGTAGGAAGGTCAGTGTGTCAGCACACCCTAAAGTTATTGTACAAAAAAGCGCCGGAAGTGCTTTGTTACTTGCATTGAGGAGTAGTTTGTGTATATCCCACACTCATGTGCAGTGGCGTCAGAAATGGGACGGAGAGAGGAGGTGCCCAGAGGTCAGAGACTGGAAAGGGACCTAGCGCTGGTTGGTGGTAGCGAATAATAGTAAAAGCAAACACTACGTGTGCTTGGGTGGGTGCGGCAGGCTACTCGCCCCGAGGTGCCGCTGATCCTCGTGATCGCCACTGCTCATGTGGTAGAGCATATGTAGGACTAAACCGGCAGGTGTTTAAATGTTCGCTTAAAAGAGCACTTCTATAACACTCAAAATTGTTTCAGGACACCTGGCCATACACTGTAGGGCAAGGAGGTTATAAGTACTAGGAGGGGCACGTTGCAATATTGATGAAGCCTAGTCACAAAAAGTTTAAACGATATTGTGCCCAACGTGACCGCAGATCTCTCTGGCGATTGGTGCGCGTGACATGTCACGTGCGAGATGGATGGTTGATTGTAGAAGGATTCCTTGTAGGCTTGCGCGCGCTCCGTCCGGTAGGTTTTATCAGATCGAAGGCCAGGCGGCGCCACGAGAGTACTGCATTCCAGCGCCACAAGCGGAGGCGTCTCTGTTATAGTAGACCGTGTTTCCCCTCCGCTAGCCCTCCGCTACGAAGAAATCGCCACTGCGCCTGCGCGCCGATGGCCTTGGCTGTAGAGTTCCGGGTAGCGGAGGGGCTGAGCGGAGCGGGAAACACGGTCTACTATAACTCGCTAATAACTCGCTATTGGGGCGGCCACTCGCCAATCTGCCCGTCAGGCCGTTGCGAGCGGCGGCGACCACGATTTCAGCAGTCCCCGTGTGCACCTGCGTCCCATGTCCCTGGTTCTTTTATGTGGTTTTTTAAGACCATCGGGAGCCTTGATAGGTCCAAGTGTTTAGAGAATATTCTAGAGTCGTCATTTGGACACCAGTTTGAGTTGCCTTCACTACTTGTGGCCGTCCGATCGGTCTGTGCTTCGCCCGTCTCGCAGGAAGTGAAACAACACAACAAGAAGGCAGCGGATCGGTTTATTGTAGATCCCTGTTGCCCGTCTTCGAGAGCCGGCAGTCCGGACCCGCCGACCCTAGTTGTCGCCCGTCGTTCAGAGCTCACAGTCGGAGCCCGTGTCCAGGCCTGCGGATCGTCCTCCAGATGCCAGTGCTGCGTATACGCTAGCTGTTCCGGGCTATCACAGTCAGAGTCTCGCTGCGGAACGTGCGGAACCACTCCGGGATCGTCATGGACTAGGCCGGTATGGTCACGGTTCGCCGCTTCTGCCGGTTCCCGAACCTCGCTGGTGGAATTCTCCGGGGTTCGCCAGACCAGCGCCTCTGCACTAAGTGCCAGGTACGGGAGGCGTTGATCAGACCAGCCAGAGACGGCTCTATCGTTCCTGCCCGGCCCCAGCCTCGTGCAGCACGCTCTTCCTCTTTCTTCGCCGGCTGGCGCCTCGCTCGGCCGTCCTCTTCTTCTCCCGACGCCCCACACACTAGAATAAAATGTGGGCAATTAGAACCAAACTCTGCATGCTATATACAGAACCGTACGCACATTGCAAAGCCTGGTGTGAAAAGGCGACAGGCAACGAAGTGTAGAAAGGATATTTACGCTTCGCACGAGCTTTTTCTAGAGAAAACTTCAGCATCCTCCTTTCTGCACGCCGTCACATTTGTTACCAGACTCAGCATTAAATTTGGTTGCTGAAACAAACAAAACTTTGAGCTACGAAAATCCACTATTTTGAAAACTCGCAGGTTTGGAAGGTTTTGGTGGCGACCACGCGTGCCGAACGGCATTAGGAGTGCCGGAACGGGCCGACGGGCCTTTCGCTTGAAGACCTGATCGCCCGATTCTCGACGGCACAGCGAAGCAACAATCGGCCCGATTATTCCTATCGTATTTCCCTATGTGGCTGTCAAAGCGACTCGTAACACAACTTGTTTAAATGTTATTTTGCGGAGTAGTCTGCAAAACGAGTTCGTCCGACCACTTTCCAAGCCGTGCATGGAAGTAGCGATAATGCGATGCTTCGGGTCAGTCACCCTTCCGTCGCCGACGCAAGATGCATGGCACCATTCTCTTTGTGTGTAGGTACAATTCGCTCTATTGAACGTTTATGTTTCGTTCTACGTATATTCATCTGCTCGTCTCATTGGAGGCAACATTGCACAAGGCGGAAAGTGGATATAAATCAACGCGTAAACAATTAAACAATTATGTGCCTGAAATACATAAGCTGACAATCCACCCTTCTTAGATACGTCCTGTGCGGAATCAACAACCAATAAAAGCATACGTTTTGTGCCCTATACTCACGAGTCACAACACACTAGGGTACATACCTAAACATATCGCACTTCAAGTCAACAATAAAAACTATAGAAATGCGTGCGATGATTTCTGAGAAATCCTTTAGGTATGTTCCGATGTTTTTCCTTAGATCGCAGTATCGCCATGAAATGCTAACTGAGAATGATAAAGCTGTCAGTAGATTGTACCGCAAGACACTAATTATCCCATCCTTTTCTATCTTTAAAGTTACTGTTTTTTTTCACTTAGCAGTTAGCACACACTTCGCTTCGGCGAGAAGTTGCACACGGCGTAAACGTTAACGGTGAATACGCCACGTGGGGACGGATAAGTGAACTAGAAGCGCCTTTCGCAAATGTCTGGCCATGTCCGGTGAGTTTACACTTATCCGTTTGCTCTCGTTCGGTTGTGCCTGGCGTTCTCGGTTCCTATGTGTGCACATATGACATCTAGACTCCTCACTTTGCCGTCGTCGAGTGTTGTGAATATCTTACGAAAGAGTCATGTTTTGTCGGGGCTGTAGGGAATTCTACTGATATCTTCAAATCACTCGAAGTTTGTTTTGGATGTGTGATTTGCTACGGCGCAGTTACAGGTGTTTCTGTCGGCTTTGCATGCTGTTTTCTATTTAGAGGGTTTGGCGGGAATTGGTAGTACAAAAACGTCCCAATATCTCGTGCCCCAGTAGGCTTTTTGTAATATATTTATTTGTACTTCCGCAGCGCGTAACGACTAGAAAAAAAAAATGGTTCCCTCGAACCTAATATTTAAAAAATTATCTGACTAAGAATAAAAAATAAGAAAATAAAAAAAGAACACGAGAAACGAAAGTCAAAGGAAAAATCGAGAAGGGATAAAGGTTCACCGACAATGGGTGGTGAGCTTTGTTTAGAAACAACCACATGTGACCGTAGCCGCGATATGTGTGGGAAGTTATACTGCAGTTTGCTTTTGATTTGTGCTCATAACTATTGTGTCGCGTACGATTACTCTTTGTGTAGGCTGGATTGATTAAATTGTCTGGACACATTATAAGACCTTATTTGCATGCTTTTAGTCCATCCCTTAATAATCATAGGTTAAGATTACGAAGGGAGCAGGCGAGAGGTTGTGCGCGACAACACTTTAATTCCAGATTTTTTGGTAAAAAATTGCACTTGTTTTATAAAATTGTTTGGTTCAGTAGTACAAGCTGGTACAGCTCGACAGATGATACACATTAATAAATAATAAATAAATCAAAATATATTCTTTTATGAATTTTAAGAAACACCCCATCCTACCCCAGAAATGTTTCTATTTTACATCGAGACAGGAGCGGCAGCATTCCACACTTATGAACGTGTGTATAGGGGTGCTACATAAATGGTCGACATATCTTCAATATTTAGACGTCCCACACGCTTAGTGAAGACATTTCTTTGTGTTCATTTTCAGGAAGAAGAGCCGGACGAGGTCCTCTTTGCGGGCCCTCACTTTTATAGCCAGTGTAGCACGGAAAAAAGATGACGAAGCGGAACAAACAAAAGAAAAAAAATCAGAGCCACAAAACAAGCGGCTGAGGCTACGGTCGACGAAAGGGGCAGTTCGGGGTTATCAAAACGATCTTTATTAAACCGTCACATTGGTGACAGTGGCGGGACGGCAATGCTGCATCCGTCGAACGCTACAGGTCAGTGACTGATAAAATTTCTGGAGATGGAGACTATACGATACCTGGGAGCGCCATTTAAACATCCGTGCTGCGGCGAACAATTCGGACGACGCCAAGAAGCTGCTGTTCTATACCGACTCTACTGCGCGGACAAGCGTTCCTAGTTTACCAGCATCTGGATCTGCAAGATCGCACATCTTTCGCCCGTCTATCCGCTGCCTTGTCAAAGGGCTGTGGATCTCGATCCTGCCCAACAAAAAGTTGCTGCCGCGCAATTCCGAACGCGGAAACACCGTTCTGGGGAATCGTCTGACGTGTTCGCCTACGACCTGATGGACCTGTTATTCAAGGCATACCCTGGAATGCCTTACGACGACCATGACGCTCTTGTGCGGGATCAGTTCATTGCGGACTCGGTGATGACCTTCGGTGCCGGATACTCATCGCTGCTCCAACATCTCTGGCGGATGCAGTAACTGCTGCAGCCCGCATCAGCTGTCTCGGCAGAGGATCAGTGGAGACAGGACACGACATTTGCTACAAAGCGGACATAGCATCCCTCAACTCTTCCATGGCTGCTCTCGCATACAAGATCGAGAACCTCCAGAGGGGGCAAACGACCACACACCTGCAGGTCTCACGCCAGCAACGCTACTCCGTTGTGGCAGGGTAGGACATTTCGCACGTAGTTGTAATGCCCGGATAGAGAACAACGGACAAGTAATCAGCTCTAACCGACGTTGGAACCAACGGCGTTCGGAAAACTGATCGGCGCCTCAACTCAGAGCTCTGCGCGGGCGCCCGGCCGTCAACCAACATGGGGCTCAACAAACTATACACCGCATGTCACGGTACGAGGTACGATGGCAGTTGTTTTACTAGACTTCTTAACTGATTCGGAGTCGTCAGTGACTCTCATTAGCTTTGATGCGTGAACGCAATTACCGGATGCAAAGCCCGCAGTCGTACACTAGAACAGCGCGATGTACGCGCCTTGAATGGTGGGACTTTCCAGGGGTTTTTCCAGAAATCAAAACTAAAAAAATGCCTAAATTTATTTTTATTTTTATTTTTCGGGGGAAGGGGGTGGGGGTTAGGGGGGGGGGCATTGAGAGTAGGGGAGTCGTTGCGAATTAAGGGTGTGTGTAGGGAAATCGCTGGGACTTTTAACGTGGAAAGCATTTGATACCCGGAAATCGAGGTTGGAGGCATCAAGACTGTACACCTGATGTTAGTCATTCGTGGTATAGCCCAGGAAAGCATCCTTGGCATTGACTTCCTCATTAAGTACAGGTTCTGTCTTAACTTACTGGATTTCTTGTTGCGAGCAAAGAAACCATGTGCAGAAACGACCGGCTGAAAATGGAGCCATTGAGAATTTTTATTGCTGCTACAGTGCTGCTTCTGCCTCACAGTGGAGTTTTTGTCGATGACCATGTTAACTATGTTGGACCGGCCTTTGACGATGTCTTGGAACCTCGTCCAGACCTCCTTCAGCGAAAAGGAGCGACATCACTTGGGAGCATCGTTGAGGTTCCGAGCACCGTTCGAGTTTGCGTTCTGAACGACACGGAATAAGCGGTCCGATTATACCAGGGAACAACGCTGGGGCTCGTTCATCACATTAATAATGCCAATGACGACATCTGCTTGCAAAGACCGTCCTCTAAAAATGCCAGTAGCACACACGAATCCGCGTGCATGACAATTACCGGAACAAGTAGAACAAGGAACATCTGCTCCATGCTATTCCTTTTCAAACACAAATACCTAGCCAAGACTTCCTGCGCCTAGGAAACCTCATATTTTCCTCCGAGGACGTCAATTCCAAGGGAGAGTTTGATCTTGGCCGCACATAAGAGATCGAACGCCGTATCGAAACTTACACGTCACAGCCCCTAAGACAATCTCATCGACGACTTCCGCCCCATCTTCGCAACGTCCTAATGGACAAGGTCGACGACATGTTGCAAATGGAAGTCATCCGCCCCTTCGACAGCCCTTGGGTCGCACCAATAGTGTTGGCGAGAAAAAAGAGGATGGCAGCCTACGTTTCTGCGTCAATTACCGTCGCCTGAACGGTATGCCACGCAAAGACGCCATCCCTCTCCCTCGAATTGATGACACCATCGAGGCGCTGAAGAGGGCGAAATACTTCAGCACCCTTGACCTCGCGTCGGGCTATTGGCAAGTGAAGATGGACGAAGCTTCCCGCGAAAAAAAAGCGGAATTTACGACTCCTTTTGGACTATACGTGTTTGAAGCTCTTCCTTTCGGGCTCTGCAATGCTCCGGAATCTTTCCAGCGTCTGATGCAGAAAACAGTCAGGGATTTCCCATTTTGCCTCTGTTATTTGGATGACATCATCATCTTTAGTCGAACGCTTGACAAGCATTTCGAACATTTACGTCAGCTGCTGTCCAAGCAGCTGACGTAAAAGGCTCCGAAGTGCACCTCTTAAGATTAACTTATCGAAATGCCGATTCCTTTCTGAAAAATGCTGTATCTCGGTCATGAAATACCTTCGAGGGGATCCGCTACTGACCAAGCAAAAACAGTGTGGGGATTGTGATCCCTCAACATTCTGTCGCGTCAGCGTTTTGGCGCGCCGTGGCGGCCGCGCTGACGTAGCGAGAGGTGGCGCTGCTTACCACTGTGAGTTAGAGTTCCTGTATATAGCTACCTACGGTAGCAGAGTTGCGCATTCAGCCTCGGCGGGTGGCCGTAGCGCCGGCTTTCCTGCACGCCCTGGATGCTTTGCTCCTCACGTGACTAAATTTGGCGAATAGCGGCGCCGCGCGCGCCGCCGCGCATGGAAAACAGAAGAGGAGGAGAAGGAGGCGAAAGCAGGGGAACATACGCCGGGGCGCGTGCAACGTCGGCGGAGCGACCGTAGCGGTGGCTTTCTTGCACGGCGCTGGATGCTTTGCTCCTCACGTGATCGATCTCGGCGAATAGCGGCGTGGCGGCGCGGGGAAAACAAATGCGGAACTCTGCTCCCCTTCGGGGGAGCATATCGAGGAACTCTACTGTGAGTGGCTTCCTCCTTTCCCCTTTGGGGAAATTTTCGTTACGAACCCCCGCAGAAAGGAGATCGGCGTGTCGCTCCTTGATTGGCCACTTCGCCCCCGCGGTTATCTTAAATCCAGCGGACAGCGGGATCTCGGATCTCCTCTTCTTCCTGGATTCGGCGACGGCGACAACGGGGAACCGTCCGGTGCACCGGTGAGCGTTTACCCCGTCCTTTGTATCTTTTGTGAACGACCGTTCGGCCGTGGGCGATCCCCACCCCGACGGCGTTCACCAGCTGATAGCCGCTGTCTTCTTGTTATTTGTTTTGTATTGTAAATAAACAGAGATTATCACCGTGACCAACGTGACTGCTGTCTGATTGCGTTCAACGAGCAGCATGCCACGCGAGTACGAACCCGCTTCGCGGCAGAGCGTCTCGCCGCGAACGTGGTACTCCCAAAGGCAGTGGCCTTAAGGAGGACCACAACAGAGAAGATCCTAAAGTGGCCCCAGTCACTGAACTCCTCAGAGGCCCATTCCTTTCTGGGCCTCGCTGCCTACTATCGGAAATTCATCAAGAATTTTACCGCCCTCGCCACACCGTTGCACAAACTCTTGGAGAAGCAGAACATGTTTAGTTGGTCCCCGCCTTGCCAAACTACATTCGACGAGTTGAAGAGACGCCTGACCAGCACGCCCATCCTTGTATACCCTGACTTCAGGGCTGCTTTTATCTTGGACACTCATGCCTCCGACCATGGAATGGGGGCGGTACTTTCACAAAACTTGAACGGCGACGAGCGAGTTATTGCATATGGGAGCTGCAGTCTTTCCAAAGAAGAACGACAATACAGTGTCACAAGGAAGGAAATGCTGGTGCTCACATTCTTTATAGACTGCTTAAGGCATTACTTGCTTGGTTGAGAATTCAAATGCAGGACAGATCATAGCGCGCTCCAGTGGCTTAGAGCATTCAGGTATCCTGAAGGCCAAGTTGCACGCTGGCTCGAGAAACTAAGTGAATACGACTTTCGAGTTCAGCACCGACCAGGCAAAAGACACAGTAATGCAGAGTCGATGTCATAACGGCCATCCACTGGCGTACCATAGCGTACCAGCTTCTGCCTGCTCCACAACAATCGAAACCCTTTTCACTAGAGAAGAACTGCCTCATGCTCAGAGGGCCGATCCTTCGTTATCGCTTGTCATGAAAGCACTTGAGGGGCGAGCCTTGGAGACAGTCACAGATTCTACCGCTCAGCGAGTCTTGGGGAAGATAAATGAACTATCACTGGTCGACCAGTGCCTTCTGTTTAGGAGTAATGACTCAAGGAGTGTGCCAGTTCTTCCTCATGTATGGATTTTGAAAGTCTTAGCGCCTGTCCACGACGCCATGACAGGTGCCACCTTGGTAAAACAAAAACACTTCAAAAAGCAAAAAAAAAAAGAAGATTTTTTTTAGTTTAGTACGAAGGAGGACGTCGCATCGTGGTGCTCGAATTGCAGAGGATGCGATTCGAGGAAGCCTCCCCACTACACTCAGAAAGCTCCACTCGTCACGCAGACCACAGCATTCCCATTCGAAAGGATTGGCGTGGACATCACGGAACCCCTCCCAACTACAGCACAAGGAAACAAGTACATACTTGTCGTGTCAGGTTATTTCACGTGATGGGTCGAGGCTTTTCCGCTTAAGTACCAAAAGACCAAAGGAGTGGCCGACTGTCTTGTCAGCAATTTTTTCTGTAATTTCGGAGTTCCTGCAAGTCTTCACTCGGACCAAGGAAGAACGTTTGAAAGCCTACTTGTTCGAGAAGTGTGCCACTTGTTAGGAATAAAGAAAACAAGAACTACCGCTTATCACCCGTAATCAAACGGGTTAATTGAGAGGTTTAAAGAGATACTGAACCGAAATTCCGAGCTCACAAATCAAAGCTGGAGTGATGGGCGGGAGGCTGCAAAACCCATGTAACATCACTCATATACAGCAATATCTCTAACGGATCGCCGTATTTTATAGGAAAAAAAGTGCGCGTTGAACACGGCCGACGAGGCCGATAGAGGCAAGTCACGTCACGGTTTTCATTCCCTTTCCTCCTCGCTACGGCACGTCGAGCAGCCGGTGAACCGGAACGAGGGAGAGAGAAGCGAGGCCGTTTCCCCTCATTCTCAAATTTTCCAGGAGGCAATGACGTCATAGCCCTCGCTTGATCGCGCCCTTTTTTCCAAAATTACTGCCATCCGTTTGAGATCTGGATATATGAGTGATGTCTTGGAGTTCGTAGAGTTCCATTCAACGCTTCTGCGGCCTTAGTCTGCGAAATCCACATTTCGGTTCAGTGTCCCTTTAACAGGACGCTTCTGTCCATGCTGATGCGTCTCAAAGGCCCGTTCACACAGTTGCGTTCGGAGCGACCACTACGCTTACGAACGAATGCAACCGGTTGGAACGACGAGTTACCATAGCAACGAAGCGCCAAACGGTCGTTTCGTTCGTGTTCGTTCGCAACGCAAGGAGTTGAGCCGGGCTGAACTTTTTCGTTACGTTCGGGAACGACGAGAGCGACAGACCAATCACAGGTCGAGGAGAGCTCGGTTGCGCGCGTTGCATGCCGGTCGTGCCGGGCTCCTTCTATCGATCTGCGAACATGGCGTCGGTGGTGATCGTCGACGTGGACGGCGTGGTGGAAGCTCATCGTTCCGCGTAAAAGCGCTATCCTTGACTGTGAATGTTTCGTCGTGTGTCGTTATGATAACCCAGCACGTACTAGAAGGGAAGATCCACCTACTTGTGCGGCGATCTCGTGGCGACACTCTCAAGACAGCAGAAACGCCCGTGCCGTCGTGTTTGTTTACTTCGACTACAGTGGTGCTTTCTTAGCATTTGTGTCCTCGAACATCACCCGGATTCCTTTTTTGGCGCATTCCATGCGTGTGCTCAAGTTCAAGGTATTACTGGTACG